>JABEVS010000316.1:0-75895 GCA_018290735.1 Coelastrella sp. MACC-549
TACCATACCATACCATACCATACCATACCATACCATACCATACCATACCATACCATACCATACCATACCATACCATACCATACCATACCATACCATACCATACCATACCATACCATACCATACAACCTGGCCCCAGAGGGGCGCCCCGGAGGAGCCAACATAGTCGCTCATGGGGGTGTTCATGTTATATTCTGTACAACAGTTGTCTAGGCATTGTCAGCACTGTACCTGAGGTTCAGTTGGGGATTGGTTCCATACAGGTTCTGGGTGGTGAGCTCTACACCCCAGCGAGCTCTGCGTCTGCACGCTTATTTGAACACTTTGGTGGCTTCAATCATATGAAATACTATGATCGGTAGTACCATGAAAATACTCTGCATCATTATGTTACTCAGCGCTGTATGGCACATGTGCTAGCAGGTCCGTACATAATTTGACTCTAGTCTGAGAACCTCACAGTATGATAGCACCTGTCATGAAAAGGTCGTTTGAAGAGAATAATAATATGCCACCAACCGCCGGGGGCTCGCATTCTGGGTCGCATTTGTGGGGCTAACTATAGTACTATACTAGTGTTGGATTGGGCCCGACATAAGTGATATCTCCCACGAGCAACTGTTGTTGGCTCCTTTGTGGTGCCCCTCAGGGACTCCCTGGCAGGTTATATGGTATGGTATAGCAGCTTGTCAGTTGTTAGGTGCCACCTCACAATGCACTGAAGTCTCAGTTGTATGCACTGGCAGGTTGATTGTTCATTGATGCAGATGGTCTCTTGGTGGGAATTTGCTGTTGGTTGTTGATTGCTTGTGGTATGCCTTTTACGGTATTCAATACCGTAATGGCAGGCTGCCATTTTGCATCTGAGCTTTACACAGTTGTGCTTGAGGACATCTTGCATGTTTTGCATCTTGTTTCTGAGCTTGAGATTGAGTCGGGCGATGGTCAGCAGGTTGAACCTGCAGACATTCTGTCCGATTGAATCTGGTCTGTGTTTCTTTTAGTGTGTGCCCCCATGAGCCATTAGCTGGCTCCTTACGGGTAGAAACCCTTGAGGTAACTTGTAGCAGTAGTATGCCATATTCAACCTTAGAAGGTAGTAACAGTGCTGCATTACGTTACATGTACAGATTCAGCTTTGCCGCAGACAGTCACGAGGTTGCATGCATGTCATGATTAATCTGAACCTGAACTGGAAGTTGAGTCCCTTTGCATGCTCCCTCCTCCTGAAAGAATTGTTATATACCGGCACCCCGGGCAGACTGTGGAAACGTTACCTGGATAAAAGTCCAGGCTGTCAAGTTGCACAGGCTTCCATGGAACTGGCCAGAACCTATGAGAGTGTTCCTCACTGTGGGAGATAGCTGAAATTCTATGTTAGTAACTACTTGCCATGGTCAGCACCCAGGCAACAGCTGCTGCTGATTGCCCGGCATCCTGGCATTGCCGGGCTGGATGTATGGACCAGCTGATGACATGAGCCTGCACGCACGTGCTGCACTGCCAATCTGAGCCAGATCTGTCTGGGAATTCGAGAACGTGAACTTTGTCATGGCTCCATGCGCTACTAGGTCTGAGAACCGATTGATTGATTGAGCAACCAGCAGGTGCATTCACCTATCTCTTTGCGCTGCTAACAGATCCTTGACACAATTACGATAGATTTTTGTGGTCGTGTCATTGTGATAAATGTGCCGAAAAATTCTTGCAACATCCTTTGTCACCTTTTACAGGTAATGATGTGATGTGGAAGGACTGTGATCACTCATGAGGTTCAGGTGGACAGCCGGACAGCCGAGGCAGGCACAAGCTTGAGCATCACACCCGGGTGGCACCCCCCACGCATGTCAGTGCATTTGCCATTGCATCTCAACTTGTTGCATGGCTCAATTTCTTTTACATCCGATGACGATCATCTTTGTACCACATGAACTCACACAGAGTGCTACCCTACTGCAGCCACAAGGAGCTGACAGCACTGCTTCCACTGCAGTCCTGCAATTGCAGTTCTGAACAACAGCCACCCCAAGGACCTCATCTTCCATCTGCTGCTCCTCCACTGCTGCCTGCTGCTGCTGCTGCTGCTACTGGCTCCCCATTGAGGTCCCAACCTTCCCTGTCCCTCACCACAGCAAAGAAGGGGTGAGCCATGGCCTCCTTGCAGGTGAAGCGCTCCTGCAGGACATCACATCACATACTTGCTTCTCGCAATGGCCAGCCAGCAACGTCCCCGCAACTGTGCAACTGTACCACTGATGCCCACAGCATGACCATGGTACATACAAGAAACCATCGATGTGATATGATGCCATCCACACCATACAGCCAAGCGAGAGAACAGCTTGCATCCCCCTATGCATCCATGTTATCACTCCTGCAATCCAGTGACAGTTCCCTGCAGCAATGCTGCACCATGATGCGGGCCAGAGGCATACAGCCTGCACCTAGTGATGGCATAAAGACAGATGAGGCCCTGCATGTCACCTGATGATCATATCTGAGCAGTCCATCCAGAAAGTCAAGGGCCTCTGGTGAAACCAGGTGAGCATTGTCAGGGTTCACAAACTTTGTCCAAGGTTTGCGACTGTGATGACCGATCAGCGCCTCCAGCTGCACACAACATGCAGCGGTGCCAGTCAGGGGCAACATGGAGGTCGAAAATGGAACAGGCTTGACAGCTGAAGATGCGATCAGGCACAGCAACAATGGACGATGCCACAGCTGTCATCATACAGGCAGACAAGACTGGTATATGCTCCATGCCAGTGAATGTCAACTTAGGTGTTTGGGGCTATGAAAACAGGGGATCAAGCAAGAGGACGAGAAAACAGACTACTTCCCACTTGAGCAGCTTCTAGTTCTTGCAACAGTACCACACTGGCATTGGCAGATTTAGGCAGAACGCCCTCCTGACACTGGTATATGCCTACCTGTGGATCTAACTCAAGCCCATACTTGGCCAGGTACTCATACAGCGAGTCTGTCCCCAGCACACGTGCAATCTTGGCCAGCTGGTCATAGTTATCGTGGCCACAGAAGAACGGGTCCTTGCGGAATATGAGAGCAGCAAACATGCAGCCGAGTGACCACAGGTCTAACCCGTAGTCATAGTCCTGCAGATCTACCAGCAGCTCCGGACCCTTGTAGTACCTGGAAGGCAGCAAAGCAGCAGCGGTGATCGCTGACTGATTGATTCACTACTGCCAGATGAACCTACTGGAACATGCATGCATGCACGTTATAAGACAATTGTGTGACAACCCCATCTGTGGAGCCCAGCCTGCTTCGGTTGCCTTACGTCAGCCTGAACACCAACACTTAGGCCAGTACTTGGCACTGCAGCGGTGACCTTGGAGCTTCCCAGTAGCCCTTTCAACCACAGCTGTCATTGGCAGGCTACCAACAGCAGCTGGGTCCTTGTAGCTGTCTGTTGGGCCACTTTGAATCCCCTGATGCTGATGACACCAGCCTGACAGCTGCCACAAGTTGAGATGGGCTGCCACAAGGAGAGGGGAGTCAATGCCACGGGGTCTGCTATGCTGTGTGAGTGACACCGTATGCAGCATCAGCAAACTGCAGCATGGGCCGGACTGCAGCTGACAGCTGTCCTCTGCTGCTCACCTCGATGCCACCCGCACATTATATTCCCTGCCTGGGTGATAGAATTCTGCAAGGCCCCAGTCTATCAGCCGTAGCTGCCGCTGCTGGTGATCTATCATCACATTGTGAGGCTTGACATCTCGATGCATGATGCCCTGCAGAATTTATGAACAGCAGCATGCTATGTCATGTCAGTGGTGCTCAACCAACAGGAGTGCAGTGGCTGTATGCAGCTGAACCCTTGCAGAGACGAAACAGCAGAAGCAAGAAGCACAACAAAATCTTCTTGCCTGCGTGGCTGACACAAAGGGAGGCCACTGCAGAGCAGACGAAGCTACAGAGATGACACAAGCAGAAATGGCAGGTCAGCAGTTCCTAGACAGCTATAAGTGCACACATGGGGAACTCGTGTACACTTACTGAGAGCTGTTAGCAGCTCTATTAGCCGCTCTTGATAAGTGTACGCGAGTTACCCGTGTGCACACTTATAGGTGTCTTAGACCGTACTATTTTGAGCTGCTGCTCACCTGGCTATGGCTGTAATCTAGTGCCCGCAGCAGCAGGAATATGTAGTAGCGGATGTCATAGTCAGTGAGCATAGGGTACAACACCTTGAAGTCCTGCAGGGACAACACATACGCACACCAGCAATGAGCAACTCACAACAACCCCTGTCGCTGCAACAGCTGCAATGTGCTCATGCTGTTGATGCTGAGGGTGGATCAGAGCTGTCACTTGCACTGATGTGCTGATAGTGTGTGGCTGTGCAGTCTGCTCTGTAGGTGGTCCTGCTTACTGGGCTGTCAGCAGCTGGGTGGCTGACATGGGCAATGGGCAACAAACACAACAATGCAGTGATTGCTGCTGCATCCGCTGTTGATCACATGCTGCTCTTCCTGCATTCACTGGTTCAGTCCAGGTGAAGCTTCCCTCACGGAAGGTGGGGGAGGGAGGTGGAGAGGGGGAGGGCAACTGCTTGATTCTGTGCACATAACTCTGTTAAATGTGCCAACGTGCATAATGATGTCTAAGGACTTGGTGCCACATCCTGCTGCTACTCAGTAATCTGAGGGTTGGGGTCACATCCAGTTGGACGCTCACCGTGTTATTCACGTACTCAAAAACAAGGCTGGGTGTTTTGCTTTCTGGGTCCCGCACCACATCCAACAGCTTGATGATGTTGGGCCCATTGCATATGTTCTGCAGGATCTTGATCTCTCGCCTGATTTTTTTCTTCTTGACTGGTTTGAGTATCTTGATAATACATTTCTGATCGTTTGCCACGCAGACGCCCTGCAATAGGCAGCCATCTTGATCTAAGTTGAGAGGCAGCACAGGGTGCCACTCATTGCTGCAGGCTTTGCTGAAGATCTGCTTACCTCAAACACCTCGCTGTACTTGCCGCGGCCAACCTTTCGCACGACTTCATAGTTGTCTTGATCACCCCACTGGAGGATGTTGCGACAGGTAGGGCTGTAAGCCATAGCCCTGCTGACCCATCACCGCTGGGTGCATACCAAAAAGACCGGATGCCCACCCACCTGCACGTTCAGCGACTCATAGTCCCAATATTCAGGCGGGCGCTTGTCATTGATGTCCGCATACACCCGTGCTATGCTAGTGGTCCCCTCCTCCCTGCTTCTGCATGCCTTGCTGTACCGTGCCATAGTTTCGAGGCAACGTCGGTTCAACGCCACACAATAGCATGGACGTGCCAACAACCTTTCATTTCCAGTGTTAACGAAAACACCTGATGATCCTCGAAACACACTGCATTTTTGGACCTTGCTATCCAGGAGGGGCAACAGGGATACAAGCACCAATGAAAGTGGCAAATACAAGGCTGAGAGAATGATCTGCGCTGGACAGCAGTGCTTGTGATCTGTTCTGAAGAAAACCCACTGTACCTCACGCCAATACCTCTGAACTGAATCTGTATGTAGGCTCTTGTACCAAGACTTGTGCGAGCAACCTTCTTTCATCGGTCAGCTGTGCGCTGGGCAGTCTTGGGAGGTATACCCCAGTGGCCAGGGAAAGCGCTTGCACACGCCTTGAATATAGCAAACTGTAGGGTCCTTCCTGAGTGGAAGAAGCTTGTTATGTTGACCTTACTCCATAACGAAATACAGCATGAGCGATGGTGGTGAAGCAGCTATCCTGCTGCTGCAGCGGCTATGGAGTTCCCCAGTTCCGTCAGCAATCCCTTCATTGCGATGCGTAAAACGGGTCGAGGGAGCCACAGGTGATACTATTGTCAATTTTGGGCTCTGTTAAGGACCTGGCAAAGAGAAGGTTAAGTTTGTGGCGACAGCAGCAGCAACCGGAGCAGCAGCAGCAGCAGCAGCAGCAGCAGCAGCAGAAGTAACCACCTGATTCGCACCTTGGCCATGAAATAGCCCGTTTGCTTATGCGGACCACTTTGCACAACTCCCTACTGTGAAATTAATCACAATCACTCCTGAACAGGTCATTTGCAGTAGTTCTGTATCCAATGTAGTGTTGCACCCAGGGCTTCATTGTCAAGTGTTTGATGCAGTATCATGACAACCAATCGTTAGGCAGCAGCAGTGTAAAGCCGAGAACGATGCACGTATATTAGTAAACAAAGCTGATAGGCAATGTAAAGTGCGTTGCCAGCGAGATGATCTGCAACAGTGACCTATGACGTCACGTCACTCAAATTTAAGGTTTATATTCAAGCTTATGCAAGCTCAGAATCAGGTGTCTCACTGAAATCAGCAGGGTCATCAACCAATAGCAACAGCAGCAAACATCAGCAGCCGCCGCGCAAACCATGGACCACACGTTCAACCAAATGGAGTTGTGCCATCAATGCCAACAACAGTGAGCTTATCCAGCTCATGCCATGAGCACACACTGTACCATGGCATGGTGTGTGCAGATGGTTGCTTATACAGGCACATCAGCCAGCAGGTATTGCTGTTTTCAGTTGCCCGGTGCAGTCGCAGCACATACTGTTAGCGTGTGCATAAAGGTGCCACAGCAAACTTTGAAGTTCATCCCCTACAGCAGCCAGACTCCCCTGCGGCAGGGTAAGAAGTTGCCGCAATTGAGTGGCCTCCGAGGCAATCATTGCCACACACCAAAAGCACAACAGCAAATGGCTGCTGCTACTATCAACAGCTGCCTCTTGTATAGTTGTAGTAGCTGCTCACATCGCCGCAGCAGCACCTCTGCAGACAGCTCAAAGCCAGCAATGTCTCCAGGCTGCTGCCAGCCTGGCCAGGTAAGTGACTTACCTGAGGTAAGTCTTCGAAAGCTCTTCTGGCCAGTCATCTGGGCCCAGTGCTACTAATGCAATCACACAATCTGGCAACTTTATGTTTACCCCTAGGCTGTCAGCGGCAGCAACGGTACAAGTGAGCAGCTTACGACCGGAAGGAACTGGCAACAAAAGGCAGCACACGAATCGGCACACTGACAGGGTCACTGCCACAACCGATTTTGCGTGGTTAGCAAGTCCTGTGCACAACAACCTGTACGTATCGACGATTGTGTGAGGTGTTTGAGAGGCATATCAAGCTGCTTGAGCCGCTGTATCGGCCAGAGTTCGCAGATCGTTTGTTCACAGGAACGGGAACGAACTTAGGCTTGACACTACAGACACCTTACCTGTACCATACGCTGCCTACATTATGGGCGTACTGTCAAAGCTGTTGTGCTCTCCGGTAGCTCGCAACAGCTCGCGTTCCCTGCTGCAGCAGGCCCCTGCACTCCTCAGGTTCGCTCAGCGAGGCTATGCCACGGCAAAAGGAGACTATGCTATCGTAGATCACCAGTATGACGCCGTGGTGGTGGGTGCTGGAGGTGCGTTCTGCAGTTTACCGTGTCACCTCTGCGAAGTATCGTAATAATCTCTCAACTCTGCATGCACCGACTGCAGGCGCTGGGTTGAGAGCGGCAGTGGGACTATCAGAGCTTGGCTTTAAGACAGCGTAAGTAGACCACGGCCAGGCTGCAGTTTGTGCAGGGTCTTGGTGTGCCACTCAACTCCAGCCAAGCCCGACACTTTGATCTCGCTTAGCGACAATGCGAAACAATCCCCAGGGGACTTCAGCAGTAGAATAAAGTCATTCTTGTGTAAAGCATCCAGGCTTCAGCAGTTAATGTTGTGCAGTAGGTTGCTTCAGTTGTCCTGCTGTGCAATGGTTGTGGCTACAGATGCATCACCAAGCTGTTCCCAACAAGGTCGCACACCGTAGCCGCACAAGGAGGGATCAATGCTGCTCTAGGCAACATGACAGTAGATGATTGGCGGTGGCATGCATATGATACTATCAAGGGCAGTGACTGGCTAGGAGACCAGGACGCCATCCAGATGATGTGCAGGTGTGGTCATGCATCCTGCCACCATTCTAGCCACCCGCCAGCATATGATGATAGCGGGAGAAGGAGAAAGACAGCCAAGTTTATTGCATGATGGTGTACCAACTATGCAATAAAGTCTTAATGAGATCGGGTATGGAACGATGGGTGTCTCGCACACCACGCACCATCGTCACTTGAAAGTCTTGTGTAGTCTTGTGTAGTTGAAAGACTTTTGAGTGATGATTGTGAGTGGTGTGTGAGAGACCCGTTGTTCCAAATCCTTGATCCACAGTCTTGATGAGCTCAGTTAGCCATGCAGGGCTTAGTAGGCGCGCTTGCAAGTGTGCCTGCAGTCTGCTGCCGTGTGCAGCAGCAGCACGCAGGCTACACAAGTTGCCTACGGTTTGCCATCAGCAACAGTCCTGGCGCAACCTCTTGCAGGATCATAGCACAGCCCCCAACCATTTGTCTCATTGCAGTTTCTGTTGATGGGAGGCTGGTATTGTGCTTCAGGGTGGTGAAATACTGCGAGTTTCATGTGCAGCAACCCCATGTTGTTGCGACACCTTGTGCAGGGAGGCTCCCAAGGCTGTGATAGAGCTTGAGAACTATGGACTGCCTTTCTCCCGCACAGAGGACGGCAAGATCTATCAGCGTGCCTTTGGTGGTCAGTCTCTAGACTTTGGCAAGGGAGGACAGGCATACAGGTCAGGGATCGAGCAGTGCATAGCCAGCTGTGCATGTACACTCTGATTTCCTTTAGGTGATCGGCGTAGAAGCAGATGACTTGAGGTGACGAGCACCGCTGGCAGCACCTGCGATTCCAGTTTTGCTGCCTGCAGAAGACTACAGCGTTGCCAAGTACTAGAAGCACCACTGCACGAGCTTCAGAGCTCCTTTCGTACCACCAATCACACTTCAATGGTACTAGTTAGTGGAGCTGTATGATCAAATGGAGAGTGCTCTGTGCTTGAGGCTTTACATGTTGCCGTGTGCTTTGCAGGTGTGCCTGTGCAGCTGACAGGACAGGTCATGCGATGCTTCACACCCTGTATGGAGCAGCCATGAAGCACAACTGCCAATTTTTTGGTGAGTGCTGCGCTGTTGTTGCAGACAGCGTGCGCAGTGAACAGGATTGTTGCAAGATGCTGGTGGTGTTTGGCTTTCTTGAACAGATGCGGCAACAACAGGCTGCCGGCAGCATGAGCATGCGCTGTGTATGCAAAGAACAGCTGGTTTAATCCACCTCTGGTCACGGTATTGCAATCATGCAACAAGGAGTATCTGACTGTCCTCTGTAAACTCAGAACATACTGAATGTTTAATTAAAGATCAAGAAGAGATCATGCTCACACACTGTGTGAAGCGGCTGTCCTCTCTCACACCCCTACACCTCGTCTGCTCTTCCCTACACACCTCCACTGCCTGTCTGCTCTGCATGCAGTTGAGTACTTTGCCCTAGACCTCATCATGGATCCCAATGACGGCAGCTGCAGGGGTGTGATGGCACTCTGTGCAGAAGATGGCACCATCCACCGGTTCCAGGCCCACAACACCATCCTGGCAACTGGCGGATATGGAAGGGCTTACTTCAGTGCAACATCCGCACACACCTGCACTGGTGAGTCAATAGTAGCAACCAGGAACTGTCTGCTGGCTCCACGCAACAGTTTTTGTTGCTAAGCTGCTGTTTGTGTGTGCAGTGATGCTGATGCGACAAGGTTAGCTGCACTCGACCGGGATTTGGCATTCTGTGGGCGTTTGACTGCAGGAGATGGAGGGGCCATGGTGGCTCGTGCCGGCCTGCCCCTGCAGGATTTGGAGTTTGTGCAGTTCCACCCCACCGGTATCTACGGCGCTGGTTGCCTCATCACGGAAGGCAGTAGGGGTGAGGGTGGCATCCTCAGGAACAGCGAGGGCGAGCGCTTCATGGAGAGGTAGGGGGAGAAGGGGACGCAAGGGGTGACTTGTTCCTCCTTGCCGTCTGGGGCTGTGGCAGCAGAATCTCCAGTTGACAGCAGTGCTTTTTACAGGGGTCATGCTGATTGATGTTCAGGCGGATTTGTGCTCATTGTTGCAGTTGCTAGTTAACTTATGACTTTGCTAGCTGCTGTCAACATGAAGTGAACCGCCAGATGCTGGTGTACGAGATGTTTGAACATCTCTCTGCCAAGCAAGACCTGCCCACAGCACTGATGTCTTGCATCGCATGTGTGACACTGCATATTGACCATGCACAGGTATGCACCCACAGCCAAGGACCTGGCATCTCGTGATGTTGTATCTCGTGCCATGACAATGGAAATCAGAGAGGGCCGAGGAGTTGGCCCAGAGAAGGACCACATCTACCTTCACCTCAACCACCTGCCACCAGAACTGCTCGCAGAGAGGCTGCCAGGCATCAGTGAGACTGCAGCCATCTTCGCAGGAGTGGATGTCACCAAGGTAGGCGCAGCTGATGTTGCAGTGCACGAGCTGGCAGCTTTGGGCGGACGATTACCAGGAACAAGCAGGTGCAGCAGTACACTTACTTCTTCCCCAGGCACAGGCATTGGAGAAGCTGAGTTTACTTTTACTGTTTTTTTCTCATTTTCTCATCTTGTTTCTTCTGTGGTTGTTTTCCTTGCAGGAGCCGATCCCCGTGCTTCCCACAGTGCACTACAATATGGGCGGTATCCCAACAAACTACTATGGTGAGGTGGTGCGGCCCAAAGGGGACAATCCAGATCATGTCGTGCCTGGTCTGTTTGCTGCCGGTGAAGCTGCTTGCGCCAGCGTGCACGGGGCAAACAGGCTGGGAGCCAACAGTCTGCTGGACATCGTCGTTTTCGGGCGAGCGTGCGCCAACAGAGTCGGTGAGTTGCGTGAAAGTGGTGCAATGTGCCAGCTATCTTGATGGGGAAGGGGTTTGGGGCCCTGCAGATCAGGTCCAAGGCGTGGTTTGACCACTTGTGGTGATCAACATCAGTTAGCTGTGGAGTGCCTAGTCTCTAACGTCAGTCTCATGGCTCAGCACACAGCATGGCTGTGCCGCAGCACCAAGCGAAGCCCATCATGCTGTCCTATCTGCAGGTGAAATTTCCAAGCCCAATGCTCCCCACAAGCCCCTGCCTGCCAACGCCGGCGATGAAGCAATTGCCCGTCTGGACAGGCTGCGCAATGCCAAGGGCAACCTCCGCACAGCTGAGATCCGCCGCAACATGCAGCGTGTGATGCAGAGTGATGCGGCGGTGTTCAGGACACAGAGCAGCCTGGAGGAGGGCTGTGACAAGATTGATGACACAGTGGCTTCATTTGCTGATGTCAAGGTGGGGTATCAGGTGCCTCTGGGTGAAATTGCTGCCGGAGGCCGGTGTTTGCTTACACCTATTGCCGAAAAAGCTCAATGCAGTTTGAGCTGCTGAACACTTCTGTACAGTCACTGCAGCAGCTGGTCTGGGCGAGCTGTGACCTCTGCATGCATGTGTTGCTGTGTGCAGGTCTCTGACCGCAGTCTTGTGTGGAACACCGACTTGATGGAGACGTTGGAGCTGGAGAACCTGCTCATCAATGCAGCCATTACCATGCACAGCGCAGAGCAGAGAAAGGTGAGGCAGCAGTCAAACGCGCCACTGTCTACTGAGCTCAATCCTTTCAGTACTAGTACCACTACTCACTTGTGTGCTAAGCCGTACTGTTGGCTCACTGTTTGCGCTTTACACCTCCTGACCATGGTGAACATGGCAGCTGTGATGTCTCTGCTGATGGTGTTCAGTGCTTACCACTGCAGGAGTCCCGTGGTGCTCATGCACGCGAGGACTTCCCAAATCGTGACGACAAGAACTGGATGAAGCACACCCTTGGCTGGTTTGACTACCAAAACAACATCAAGGATCGTGTGCGTATTGACTACAGGCCAGTGCACATGCAGCCGTTGGACAGTGAGATGGAGCATGTGCCACCCAAGGCACGTGTGTACTAAGTCTGCAGCAGGGCCAGAGGTCTGTGTCTTTGAGACCAGTTGCATGAGTGGCGGTCAGGAGCACTGGCTGTTGTCCCGTCTAGTAAAGGCAAGCTATACGACCACAGCATGTTGCTGAATGTGTGCCGCACAATCTGGCAACTTGATGTTGACACAAGCACATGATGGTTATTTCTAGACGCATGATGCCTGGTCAGCACTGGACTGGCAGTCCATGATGTAGGCCCTGACAACCTGTAAGTACACGTTCACTGTTATCTGGCAACCATAGGGAATTCCAGTGCCTCACTGTTTGTTTGGGTCATGCTTTCTTGGTAGTTCGCATAGGCCGGCTCCTGTGCACACTGCTTGGTGTATCTCTTTTGCATATGCAGCCGCCTGAACAGCTCTGTATCACTGTTGGTTTAGCAACATAGATCCTCCAGATACGTCACATGTCTACAGTGCCTCTTCATTTATGTAGCATATGCGCATGTTTCTGTGCCGTGAGCATGTCACCAGGAATGTCACAGGTATGGCATCCACTGCTGTCAGATGCGCTTGCCAGGTGCCCTACAGGGTATACCCTACGTACTATGTAGTGCCTGACGTGACACGGTTTTGTACTTCACAGGAGGTGCCTTTGTATGTCTGACGGGCATGACTCTGTGTGCAAGGCTTACACTGGAAAGTGTAACAAGGCTGCATTGTGTGTGTGTGTGTGTGTGTGGAAGTCGTCCTTTCTTATTTCACTGCTGCTAACGCGGTACTGGGGTTCTTGTGCCAGTGGCATTCTGCAGTCGAGTAGCAACTAACACGCCGTACCCACAGCGCAATGCGCCCGTTTCAGGGGGTGGTTCAATCGAAATCACCACATCTTGCACATCAGCATCATCACACTAGACCCCTCTCAGTAGTAGAATTTGAATGACTCTTTGGCAGAGATGCAGGCATCCTTGGAGTACTGTGATGCCAATGGCGCTGTGGTAATGCTTAAGCCAAGCTTGGCACATCAAAATACTGCCCTGCAGCGGCTCTATCACTTTGCATCATTGTGTCCACTGTATATGTCCACCAACGGGTGTTAACACCTTCACTGCATTCTTTCACATATGACACACTCCAAAATGACATGAACAGTGCCAACAGTGCAACATAGCAAAGACACAAACTGGCGCGAAAGTCTTCAGTGCCAGCATCACATGGTGATGCGCATATGCGCCAACTACCCAACTCAGAAGGGCATCCGTTTGATATGCAATCTGTCAACAGCTGAGGCAGCCCTGCAGGTCCCCAAAACGCAGGCTGCCATCAGTGACTGGACCCCACAATGGGCCACTTCATGCTGGGCTGTTGTGCGCTCAGATTTCATCCGCATACTTACTTGCTGCCCAACTTCTGCAACAACTGCAGGGCTGTTTGCACACGCTCTGCCAAATCCTGACTACCACTGTCTCCAATGAGGGCAGGCGCACCTGCACCGGAACTAGCAGCTGCACCATGGCCGCCTAATGTGCTGTAGGTGAGGACACTGCTCAACACCTCTTCATAGCCAAGCTCCTTCAACGCCACTGCCCTGGCAGCCGCAGCTGTTGAGCATTCCTGGGCAGTAGACGAGCTGCCACCGACTCCAGGCGTTGCGCTCCACAGCAGGTTGATTACACACCACACTGCCGCGATGTGCACATCACACAGAGCATGCTGTCCTGCTGCCCTGCTGCTACCTTCCCCTCCTGCTGCAGCTGTCAGTGCTGCTGCCGCAGGTGTGCTGCATTTGAATTGCAGGTACTGCAGCAGCAGGGAGGGGATCTGGCTGCTCATCACAGCTGCTTTGTGCTCCTCAGAACCTGAGCACACATTGTTAACAGCGTACAGAACACCAACCAACTGGGCTTTGGGGTCTTGATCAGACTGGCCTTCATTTACACCTACTAGCGAGTAATTGTGGTGTCTGGGATCAAGCCTCTCCTCCAGTAGGTTCAGAAGATGACCACCACTCCAATCCATCACCTGCATGTCAGACATGCATCACTTACGCCAAGTATCAGCAGCTGCAATAAACAATAATGCTGGCAACAGTTCAGCACACCTGCCTGGAAGAAGCAGACCCCATTAGCTGAGCAGTTAAAGGCATAGGCCCCAGCAGTTTGATTACTGCTGCAGCCTGGCAACAGAACTGGAAGAAAGTGTAGCTCCCACAGCCCAGAGCACTGCCCTCAGCCCTCACCTGGTTGACAGAGTGCGCTCCCTTGCACAGCAGATTCTGCAGCAGACCAGTTGCCTGCTCCCTCACTCTCACATCATCATCCGACATCAGGAGCTCCTTGAACCCTGACCACGTCAGCTCAGACAGCAGTAAACCCTGAACCTCGCTCTCACAGTCCTGAGCCAGGTTTTTCAAGGCCCAAACTGCATGCAACCGCAACTTTGGTACCATGCTGCTCAGGAGGCCCTTGAGAGCTGTGAGGACGCCTGCCTTCATCAAGGAAGGACGCACGTGACTGAACCCCAGGACGAGGTTGCAAAGAGCAGCAGCTGCTGCAACCTGCAAGAGGCACAGAAGGTGTTTTTACAGTTGTCCAAAACTCACAATGCTGAATTTGCGCCCGCCCAGATAATATGGCACAATTGCGAACCCGTTGCAGCAAGCACCAAATGCCACAGGCTCAGCTCAGAGACTTCAACCTGCACATGCTTACGACCTCCCATAAGCTACTGGCAATATAATAGCATTTGTCACAGCATTTTAGCTTGCTGCATGGCTTGATTTCTTTTACTGAAGAGGCATATAAGCATCTACATTCTGAGCTAACCTCACCTGCACTTCCATTGCCTCGTTGTCATGCAGCAGTGCCAATAACGGACCTGCTACTGCAGCAGGGATAGCAGTGCCTCTCAGCAGCTTGACACTCCTGGTCAGTCCCCTCAGACACACAGCAGCAGCTCCTCTGATCTCAGCACTGCTATCACTCAAGCTGGACACAACTGCTGTCACCAGTCTGCCACCATCAACCATCTTCTGCCTTGCTTCATCCCCTTGCATTGCTAATGCGCCCAGCGACAGCAAGCAGCCCTTCCGCAGCGTGATTGCGTCTTCAGCAGCTGCGGCTGCAGCATGTGCAGCTGCTGCTAGGCGAGCTGCTTTGGCTGCAGCAGCAGATGACCTGAAGCTAGGAGCAGCTGCTGTGCTGCTGCTGCTTGGCAGAGCGCCTTCTGCTGCTTCTTGTTGCTTGCTGGCAGTGGCCGTTACTGTTGCTGCTTTGCTATGAAGCAATCTTATAAGTATTTGTATGGTGTCCAGCTCCACTGCTAGCTTCAATAACTCAGGTCTGTGCAGCAGGACACACACACTGAGGGCTGTCAACACAAAGACACTCCAGATATTTGAGCAGGAGCAGGTGAAGCTGCTGAACAAAGCCAACACCACATATAAGCTCCTTGCAAATAGCTGACAGGGCGGAGCAGAGACCACTCCCCAAGAGCTCATGCTGCTGGGGAATGCAACGACACACCGACCAGAAGCACTGACAAGCAGACGACATAAGCTGCCAGCTAAAAGTCTACTACACAATGCGGATGTATCTTGGCTTAGCTGCCACAACATGCAGCTGCGAAAACGGCTGCAACACGAACTGCTGGCCTTTCAACACGGCTTACTTATCAGTTATCATTGCGCCCAGCACCAATGGGACCTGGTAAAGGTACCTGCTGTCATCAGTCAGAGCTGCGCTGCTGCTTCTAGCTGCTGAGTTGCTGACACTATTGCTGTTGGCTGCTGTCTCAGTTGCTGTTAACAGTCGCACCACATAGGGCAGTGCACACAGACAGGCAGAGGACAACTGCTGCTGCATGGTCAGGACAGAAAACACAACGGTTGCAAAGAGAAGTCCATTTTGCTTCTGTACATCATGATGTAAGCAGCATGCCAGGACAGAAAACACAACGGTTGCAAAGAGAAGTCCATTTTGCTTCTGTACATCATGATGTGCTTGGCAGAGAGACGCACAACGTGATGTCCTGGCTGCAACACCTTCTCAGCAGGGTGAATGCAGAGTACAAGAGCAACACAGCGCAATACACCTACTGGATCAATGCAGGCCTTGAAACCAAACAGCATGGTCAATGCAGCCAGCTGCGATGCGTCAGCCACTCACCTCAACAGCATTATCTAATACTGTGGACCACCTGCTCATGTTGCTGACACACGTAGCACACAGGTACCTCATCCTGCTGTTGTGCTGCTTCATCAAATGAAGAATCTGCTGCAGGGGAGGAACATACTGCTGCTGGCTCTGCTGCTGATGCTGCACTGTGCTGCTGGTGCCTGCTGTGCTTTGCAGCACCTGCTGACAGGCCAGTTTGTTATATCTTGTGATTGCCACTAACGCCTCAACCACAGCTTCCTGCAAGGAAGAGACGAGCAGGGCTCCATCATCATCATCACAGGTACAACAATCAACATGCCCGATTAATGCACAAGCCTCCCTATGCGTGTACTACTATGGTACTGCTCAAACCTGCTGCTTGCTGCATTGGACAGTTTGGCTGTACTCAAGCAGCATTGACAGTCAAAACAAGACTGCTGCAGCCGTTGACGCACTTGTACATATCCAATTTGTTTGCACTGACCTGGGTACTTGCTGCAGGCGATAGCAGCAGCTGCCGCAGGGCAGGCACAGCGCCGGCACCCACAACCTGCTCAGCCTGCAGAAGAAAGTGGGACCATGTGATTTACTGGTTTGATGAAGCCAAGGCATACATACTTGGGAACTAGGCCCAGGCATACATACTCGGGAACAGATACAGCTGACACAGGCTTGGAGATACATGACGCCTATTGTTGTGATACAAATGTTGCTCGTGCAGAAAGGGACTAGCACAGGGAGCCTAGGCTACATAGCGTCATCTAGCTGCTTCTTTCCTGTGTCATTATGGAAATGTTGCACTTGGGTTGCAGGCTACGTGTCAAAGAGGTGTGACAGACAGCATGTGCCCTCAGCAACCCTAGTGGGACTCTGTGCAAGGTAGAAGAAGTATAATGCAGAACGAATGCTTCTGGCTGTTGGCAGCGGAGTGACTGCATATGCCTGACATCAGATATGTATCTGACCTGGGTGGCGTTCGTGCAGCACAGGCCAAGCACGTGTGCTGCTACCTCATCTACTTGTGGACATGGCGGCTGCTGCGTCAAACTAATGAGTCGGTGTAACACTGTCTTCTGCAGCAGGGGCTCCCTCGGTGCAAGGGGAGACTGCAATCCAACAACTGGGTCAGCTACTGCACTGACTGGCATTGGTTTGCTGGTGACGATAAGGTCTGAGGGGCCTGAGCAATGCTAAATGCAATGCGTTGTTTTTTCATAATTACCTGATACACAAGCTTAAGCGCTCGTGCGGCTGCAACTACTACACTCTGATCATTCTGTGTCAGTGCATGGACCAAGCTGTTGACGCCGTCGTGCTCGACGATAGCCTTTACACCGTCGTCGACACCATAGGCCAGGCTGCCAATTGCAGTGATAGCTTGCACTTGTAGCTCAGCATCCCCACTGGAACTAGCCAGGCGATGCAGTTCAGGCAATAAGTGCAGACTCTGCAGCTTTTTCACCCGATTGCCTATGACGGAGTTCTTGATGTCACGAATTACTCTAAGTTGGGTTGAACGATCTATTGAGCTGTCGGAACCTTTTGCCGCCTGAATTGTTGCAACCATGGTCTCGTTTGCACCGATGTATGCAAAACTGTCTCTCGTGCCCAAGACTCCTACATGGCGCCAAGCAGCAAAAATATTTTAGCAACTGTTAACACTAGAACGTCCGGCCATTTGTCCACTTTGTTGCTTGACTGCCAGGCAAAGACCTTGCGCTTCACGTTCACCACTTCTACCGTTCATTATGTGCAGCACAAGGCTCCGTTGGTCCCAACTTGCCCCGATCACAGTGCAATAGTTCGTTGTCCACCGTTTATGAAGTGATTTGCGGTCCCACAGCCTGTTTTTGGTGCAAATATTGGCAGGTTTTTCACGGCAGCTTTACACCGACCCTTCAGGCCAGCAGAGACGCCAGCCTGCCCCAAGCTGCCGTCATTCCAGCATATTGGGTAATATCAGTGGTTTTAGGCTTCTCTCGCATTAAAGGCCCACAGCAACAAGCTCGCTGTCCATTCGGTGCTGTTGCCAAGCTGCCTTTACAGCGTTCGGCTCTAGTCCTAAGAAAATATTCTGATTATACTTCTGGTGTGGATGCTATGGACCCAGGCTAAGTAGGTGTGCTAAGTACTGCCGTCTGCAGGCAAGTGTTCCGCACATGCATCTCTGAGCAGCAAACAGGGTGATTTTTTACCATTAATACCAAACCAAAATCGTAAGGCAGATGCCTGAGATCGGTTCAGGCATTGCGGACGAACTCGTGCTTAACAGCAGCATGGGCTCCCGCTGCATGGTGGTTGCAGCGGTACCATGCTGCCATGTGCTTGTTTTTGCTGCAGAATGTCCAATGGTTGTATGTACATTATTTTGACCTGGCTAGAGCGCACGCTAGCCTTCTACATTTTAAAGTTGGAGTTAACAGTTACCACAGCTGGACCAGGGCAACAGCCGCAAGCAGTGGTTGCTTGGGCATGTCCTGGGCTTGCTGCGTCCGCCTACACCTCACTTTCCCTTTACCAGTGTGCTGTTGAACTCATTGACTCTGACATTGTGAGTCTTTGGTCCTGCAGAGCCTGCAAAACCAGCTTAGCTGCGGCATGAGCGAATCCCGCCGCCCTCGACGGCCTACGCGATCATCAGCAGCTGCAGAAACCACCCCATCTAACAGCCAAGACTTGGATAAGCAGGAGGAAGAAGAGGATGCAGCCCTTCCAGCAGATGAGGAGGAGTTAGAGTCAGGCAGTGGGGCAGGCAGTGATGAAGGTGAAGATGATGATGGTGGCAGTGATGAATTGGAGGGGGAGGGTGAGGAGTCAGAACAGGAGGGTGCTGGGACAGCAGCTGCTAGTGAGGTGAGCAGTGTGCAAAAGCAGAAGGGCTCAAGTCAGACCAGGAGGAACTGGATTTAGCATGGAATAACAGCAACTTCCCTGCAAACATTGCAACAGTCCAGCTTGCCACTGCGCGTTGCTGCAAAACCCCACATACATCAAGGCCACTGGTCCATGCAGTGACTGTCGGTCGCTGGTCCCAAAGCCCATTCCAGCTCCAGAACGCTGGTTGTCTCATGTGAGCATCACTATCACGTCATGTCATTATGGCAGGGGGAGGAGGGGGAGGAGAGTGAGCAGGCGGACGAAGAGGAACAGCAGGATGAGGAGGGTGAGGAACAGGCAGCAGCAGAGGATGATGAAGTAGCAGCGGAAGCGGCAGTTGATGACAAACAAGAGCAACAAGACACAAGCAGCGCCAAGCAGCAGCAGCAACCAAAGCAGCCGGTTGTAGCAGCATCTAAAAGCAAGGGAGGCAGGCCCCCCAAGGCTGCTGCAAAGCCAGCTGTCGCAAAGCCACCACCAGCACTTAAGAAGGATTACAGTGCGGTGCTTGAGCTCCCACCAGAAGAGCAGCACTCACTAGTAGTTCAAGCTGAGAAAATCAGGCGGTTCAGACACTCTGCCCGTGCTGTGCCTGCTTGTCCTGAGCCCAAGCGCAACAAAACGCACTGGGACCACCTGCTGGAGGAAGCAGAATGGATGGCCAAAGAGTTCCAGAGGTAGGAGCAACACTGATCAGCAGGAGAACCTGGATTTGACACCCAGCACCTACAGCACAGCAGAAAAATTGGCATTGCCCGCAGATATGTAGTCATGGTGGAGGCATTACCAATTCATCATGTGTCCCTGGCTGCTTGTTTTCCTATCATGCAGGGAGCGCGCCTGGAAGATCAAGCAGGCCAAGCGCTTTGTGCGGGCCGTCAAGGCGTCAAAGAAAGATGTTGAGAGCAGAGCTGAGGTGCGTGCTCAGGAGGAGGTTGCCAACATACGCAAGAGAGCGGCCTGGATGTCAAAGCAGGTGCAGGGCTTCTGGAAGAAGGCAGAACGTGTGGTCAACTACAAGGTAGGTGCAGAGGCCAGCAGCAGCACAGCCACTTGCTCGAATCTGCCTACCTACTTTGCAGAGGATTCCCATCGCCAGCTCACTCTGCTGGCTCTAGTGTGGTGCAATTTGGAGGGCGAGGGGGCGATGAGTTGCTCCACTGAGACAGTTCCGGGCTGGCAAGTTGGTGGGAAAGATTGGCACTCAACCCAGCCCAACGTTCGGGTGAAGATGGCTGCTGCCTGGTTGCTCGTCACCAGGAAGAGCAAATTGCTTTTTGCTTTTCTTGCGTTGCACAGGTGTACGTTGCCATAGAGACACGCAAGCGTGCTGTACTTGACCAGCATTTAGACATGATTGTGGGGCAGACAGAAGCATTCTCCAAGATGCTTGCAAAGAACCTTGTTGCATCGGAACCAAAACAGCAGCAGCAACAAACGCCGCTGGCATTGCCAGCCCCCCAGCAGCCAGGTGCCAGTGCAGGCAGCAAGCAGCTGGGTCTCAGTAAGAGCAGCACCATGCTGGACATGCCAGAGCAGCAGCAGCAGCAGCAGCCTGTCGATGATGTCAAGCAGGAAGCTAGTGAAGACGCAGAAGAAACTGTGGCGGCCCTGGCAGGTGACCTCATAATGGACGAAGAACCAGCAGATGTAGCAGACGGTGGTACATCGCAGCAGCAGCATAATGAGCAGCAGGTTGCTGCTGACAGTGTTGCATCCCCTTCAGCAGCAAGCGGTAAACGCAGGCGCAGCAGCAGTGGCACAGCAGCAGCAGCAGAGTCAGCTGCAGCAGTTGACCAGGAAGGCGTTGCGGCGCCAGAGCGGCCTAGGTCAAAACGGCAGCGAAGGTCAGTGGCTCCAGCAGCAGCCCAGCCGCCCGGCAAGACCGCTGCTGCCCCCAAGTCCAGCAAGGCAGCGGCGGCAGCAGCAGCAGGCGGTGATGTTGATTTCCACTCTGGTGAAGAGGAGAGTGATGATGATGAGGCCACTCTTGAAGAAGAGGAAAGACTCGCTGAGGTGTGTGATTCAACTCACTGTCGCTTGCAGCAGCACCTGTAGGTCGCTGTTGGCTGTGCTGTCGGCTGCATGCATTGCAGTTACCTGGCAGGCACTGGGGGTGCCTGTCTCAAATAACCTGCAACTGGCAGCGCATAAGGGTGTTGTCTTCTGCCATGCCTGCTGCATGTATTGAATTTGCCATGCCTGCTGCATGTATCAAAAATGTCAGACATGGACTGAGGGTTGCTGTCCAGAACGGCCCCCATTGGCAGGAGACAGTCGTTTCCGACTGTGACCAATGCATGCTGATGCTGATGCTGTTTCAGGGTGACAATCAGAATGACAACGAGCTGGATGACCTTGATGCTGAGGCCAACATGCCTATTGAGGAGCTGCTTGCAAAGTAGGTCTTGGCAGCAGGGACAAGCAGCGTGCACAACTGGGTTCTGGGGCCAGTATGACAGGCAGAGCAACGGATGTTTCATTGAATGATGGTGACCACACTGACCACACTGGTTTCAGCTGAACATAAGCGGCAACGAGGGCAACCATCGCACCGCTGATTAGACGCCATAGCGAGTGTGCTCTCTCATCAGCCTTGAGCAAACAGCAGCAGTGTATCTTGTCACTCACATCCGCCCTGATGTCGACAATGTGCCTGTGCAGGTATGGCTTTGTGGTTCCTGACGATGATGCAGAGCAGCAGCAGCATGACAGTGATGAAGACGAGCGGGAAGGAGTTGATGATGAAGCAGCAGAAGCAGAGAAGCAGCAACCGCAGCATGAAGCAGCAGGTGCTGAGCAGGATCAGGACCAGCAGCAGCAGACAGCTGAGCAGCAGCAGGACAGCCAGCAGGGCACGACAGCTGCAGATGCTGATGAAGATGAGGCCGTGGTTGCTGCCAGCAGGGATGCTGCTGCTGCACAACCAACAGGGTTCACACTTGCAACCACCAAGGTGGGTTGTGTTGAGGGCGCTGCAGTCATGTACAGCAAAACACCTGCTGCCGTATGCTCACATGTACAGACAGCAGTGCCCTTTGCTACTGGAAATGTTGCAGTGGATGTCGCAGCTACATCATGCTGGTTGATTCTCCTGAACGCTTCCAGTACCAGTATAAATCAGGAGATGTAGATGTAAGGACTGCTGCATAGTCTGGCATGGGATGTATTGCAGCAGAGCCCAGCGTATGCTGCTACTGTCTATCTGCAGGTCAAGACTCCTGTGCCTTTCCTTCTGAAGGGCCAGCTGCGTGAGTACCAGCACATTGGCCTGGACTGGCTGGTGAGCTTGTACGAGAAGAAGATAAACGGGATCTTAGCTGATGAAATGGGCCTGGGAAAGACCATTCAGACCGTGGCACTGCTGGCATACCTGGCCTGTGAGGAGGGTGTCTGGGGCCCACACTTGGTGGTGGTGCCAACCAGGTATGTGGACAAGTTGTGAGTTGCTCAGTATTCGTATACCACATGATGGAGTTTGCCGAGGAACTTCAAGTGCATGGCCCTCTCGCTCTGTTTTTTGCCATTTCTCTGTCTGTTGTGGATGTGCAGCGTGATGCTCAACTGGGAGATGGAGTTCAAGAAGTGGTGTCCTGCCTTCAAGCTGCTCACGTACTATGGCACTGCCAAGGAGCGCAAGCAGAAGAGGCAGGGCTGGAGCAAACCACACGCGTTCCATGTGTGTATCACAAGCTACACGCTGGTCCTGCAGGACGCAAAGGTGGGCGTCTGAGTCGGTACCTGTGTTTACAGCTGCTGCACCACAGTGGCAAGCCTGCAGTTGGCAGCTTTGCTGTTGGTAGCTTCTCAGTTTGTTGCCAGACACTGACGTCCTTCAATCTGATGAGGTTACTGCCACAGCTCACTCTGACGTTGATCCAAAAGTATCATGACCCTGCTGTGATCCGGCATACTGCCTGTGCTGTGGCATCTCTGGTCACTGAAGTGCTGCCCTGCCTGCTGTTTCAGATGTTTCGCCGCAAGAAGTGGAAGTACCTGATCCTGGATGAGGCTCACATGATCAAAAACTGGAAGAGCCAGCGCTGGCAGACCCTGCTGCGCTTCAACAGCAAACGCAGGCTACTCATCACAGGAACACCACTGCAGGTGATTGTGACCCTGGCCCCTCCACCAGCATGCCATCAGTGTTGTGTGGGTCCTGTAGTATTGGTCTGGGAATAGTGGGCATGTGTCTGCAGGCCTACCTCCATTGCCGTGTCTGCAGAACCCCTGCTTGTCTGTGCAGCATTAGTGGACACTACAGTCCCTGCAGGTCATAATACTGCGGCGTTCAACAACGACGTGATCATCCTGAGCAGTGCAAGTCACTTGGATTGCTTGCTGTGCAGAATGACCTGATGGAGCTGTGGAGTCTCATGCACTTCCTGATGCCGGCAGTGTTCTCCAGCCATGCCCAGTTTAAGGACTGGTTCAGCAACCCCCTCACAGGAGCTGTGGAGACTGGACAGGAAGTGTCGGGCCAACTGGTGGAGCGGCTGCATGGAGTTCTGAGGCCATTTCTGCTCAGGTGGGCGGAGGGGTTTGGGAACATTGCAGACTAAGATGTGGTCACGTGTGTGGCTGCAGTTGTCTGAAGACTATCAGTTCATGAATTGCAGGTGATGTTTTCTATAGGCGCTTGTCATGTGTGTGTGTGTGTGTGATCACTCAGCGGCTGATGTGGTGGTTGTATGCAATGGCTGTGGCTGCCGCAGATGAAATGCTTAATCGCAGATGGCAGCAGTTGCGTGATTGTCAGTCCAAGCAGATGCAGTTAAATTCTTCACAGTGAGTATTGCATCACTTCTGCTGTGGTTTTCTGACTTGTGCAGGCGCCTCAAGTCTGAGGTCGAGAAGCAGATGCCTGCCAAGCACGAGCATGTCCTAACCTGCAGGTATGTCCTGTCCCAAGTTGTCTCGGCATTTATAACCTCCACAGTCTTTGGTGCTTGCAGCGGTTTATTGTTTGCCTGGCCCACAACAGTCAGCGCTTGTTCATACTTACACCTGGTGCATTTACTGTTGAAGAAGTGTATGTAAAACCGGCAGGGCATGGCATGGCATGCCAAGGTGTGGAGCTTTTATGCGATAACCTGCCCCCCAGTCACTCAAGATTCGCATGCATCTTTGTCCATTCACAGGCTGTCCAAGCGTCAGCGTCAGTTGTACGATGAGTACATGGCCAGGGCCGAGACACGTGCAGTGATGTCAGGCGGAAATTTCATGGGTGTGATCAATGTGCTCATGCAGCTGAGGAAGGTGAGCTGCCTGGGGTGGCAGCAGCAGGGCTTGCAAGAGAGTTGGCGGCTTTCTCATCATGTTTACAGGGAATGTCCATGCCCAGATACATCAAGTACGCACAGTCTGTGTGTAGTCGCCATCCATTGTGCACCAGACCAAGGGCCTGGGTCGTTGGGGCAAATGTAGCAACCTGTTACTTTGTGTGCTGCAGGTGTGCAACCATCCTGACCTCTTTGAGGGGCGCCCGATCATCTCAGCGTATGACATGCCTCAGCTGTCAGTGCAGCTGCCCTCACTAGTCATGGACATAGTGCCAGATGCCGTGGACACCACAGAGCAGCTGTCATGCTTAGGGCTGATGCCTGCAGAGCTCACAGGGAATGTGGCAGTCTGGGAGGCACAGGACATTGCCCAGCTTGCTTTCACACCTGTTGAGTTTGCTGCCATCGCAGCAGAAGCAGCTGTAGATCCTGCCGGGTATGCCAAGGAAGCTGATCCTCTGTACCGTGCTGCTGCAGAAGCAGCCGTGCAGGCAGGCCTCGTCCTGTCACCAGAGCAGGAGGCAGCAGCAGTTGTAAACGGCAGGGGTGCCTATGGCAGGAATGGCAGCACTGCAGCCATAGCAGCAGTGGCGCATGCAACCGATGCCGTGCAGCAAGCGCATTCGCAGCTGATGATGACCTCTGGTGCTGCTGTGGCATTGAGCACTCTCCTGGCTCAGCAGTGGCAGAAGCACAGCAACTGGAGGATGAGTCGTGTTGCTCATGCTGCTGCTCTGAGCCTTCAGCGGTGTGGAATAGACTTCCCAACCAGCAGCATTCAGCAGCCGCAAGGGTCTAAGGACTTGCTTCTGAACCCTGGGCAGTTGCTAGCTGGTGGGCTGACAGCATCAGGTGGTTGGTTGCCCACTGATGCTTGCGGAGTGCCAGTGGGGCAGACATCAATTGGCAGGTTTCCAGATGCAGGTGCATTTGGGTCAGCTGCCGCAGCCCGCAGCAAGTTCCTCAGAGCTGGGCATAGCAGTCACAACAGCAGCAATAGAAGCAGCCGGTTGCCAGTGTGTGGCTGGGATCTGGTCAGGGCATTGAGTGATATTGCTCATCCCATCACAGCTTGCTTGAAGGGACGAATGAGCTCCAGGGCACTGGCAGACATGCCGTCATTGATCATGGAGGTTTCGGTGAGTTACTCAATGGTTTGCAGTTGTGGGGAAAATCAGAATGCATTCTGCATTTTCTCCTGTCTTGGTCTGCCATGATTACGCGTTCGCAACCACCTCTCCCAAATGCTTCCTGGCACCTGCATGATCGCACAGGCTGATAAGAATCATGGCAACTGAGCTTCTGGGTTTCTGCCATGCCTTACTGCAGCCCACCTACGAAGATCGAGCAGCAGCTATGGAGGAGCTGCTTTGCTGGTTTATGTTTGCCATCCCTCGGGCACGTGCCCGGCCAGTGGACGCCTGGTGCTGTAGACCTGACGGCCCCACAGTCCGCCGTGCAGCAGCAGCAGCAGCAGCCATGCAGCAAGAGTTCTACAAGCGTGGAGGGAGCTTGAGGACGGCGCTCGTGCGGCGGCAGCTGTTCTTTCCTGACCGACGGCTGCTGCAGTATGACTGTGGCAAGCTGGTAGAGTTGGATGCGCTGTTGAGGCGGCTCAAGGCAGGCGGCCACAGGGCGCTGATATTCACACAGATGGCGAAGATGCTGGATGTTCTGGAGGCGTTTCTGAACCTTCATGGCCATGTCTACATGAGGCTGGATGGTTCCACCAAGCCAGAACAGCGCCAGGTGCGTGTGGCTACATTGTGTTACATGGCAGCCAGCTAAATGAGTCTAGTGGTGAACCTCTTGATAGTGTGTTGCTGGAATAGTGTTGAGTTGTGTCTCATTGAAGGAAAACGTTATGACATCATGAATCATTAGGCAACAGTAGTTACTGACTCAACTGCACCAGGGAAACAGCTTAATTGTGCTCGATAGGCAATGTACCGTCCCGCGTTCTCAGCAAGGTGTTGTGCTGAAGCAAGGGTTTACTGCCGGTGTGCCTTGGTTGTGCTTGCTGCAGGTGATGATGCAGCGGTTCAACACCGACCCCAAGTACTTTGTGTTCATCCTGTCAACACGTAGTGGAGGTGTGGGCATCAACCTCACTGGCGCAGATACAGTCATCTTTTATGATTCTGATTGGAACCCAGCCATGGACCAGCAGGCTCAGGTGAGCTGGGGGCTGCAGCAAACTCAGTGTTCTGTGTTGTGCGACATCCTTGTTGTGCCAAGTTGTAAATGTATGTTGCCAAACTACTCTGTGTCAATACCCCTTACTACTCTGAGAGCAAGACATGTTGTTGCAGCAGCCTA
Organism: Coelastrella sp. MACC-549; assembly: GCA_018290735.1. Classification (NCBI taxonomy): domain Eukaryota; kingdom Viridiplantae; phylum Chlorophyta; class Chlorophyceae; order Sphaeropleales; family Scenedesmaceae; genus Coelastrella; species Coelastrella sp. MACC-549. The sequence goes on from JABEVS010000316.1 coordinate 26,490, forward strand.
GATGCACTGCTTGTGCTGTGAGGAGCAGCATGCAGCAGTACACCATCCTCTTACACAAGAACATCACACAGGCATGAATGTGCTGCTTATGTCTGCTGCTGTTTGTGCTGACAGGACCGTTGCCACCGCATTGGTCAGACCCGTGAGGTTCACATTTACCGTCTCATCAGCAGCAACACCATCGAGGAAAACATTCTGCGCAAGAGTGACCAGAAACGCCAGCTGGACTGGCTGGCCATTCAGAGTGGAGGGTTCAACACCGACATGCTGGCTAAGCTCAATCTTGGTCAGTCACAATTTTGGCATTTGAATGATAAGTGATTGTATTTCCTGTAATTGCCCTCAATGTGATCAGTGGTTGCAACTGATGTGACAAACTAGCAAAGTTGCTTGTAGCAAAGGTGTGGCTGAGTGGCTGCTGGGCCTTGTCTGCAACAGCAGCAGCTTACTGTGTTGTTGCGTGTGCTGACCATTGTTGCTGCAGGCGGCGGTGCTGCGGGTGGCTTGTCAGCTGATGACCTGCGGGCGGCGCTTCGTTCAGCTGAAGACGAGGACGATGCCGCTGCTGCAGCAGTAGCTGAGCGGGAGGTAGAGGCAGAGATGGCAGAGTTCACTGCTGAGCCTCCTCCTGAGGAGCTCAAGGATGAGGACATGGAAGCCGAAGGAGATGAGCCAACAGCAGCAAGGACAGGTGTGTGTGTGTGACTGACTGAGGTGGCTGCGGTTGTTGGCACAGGCTGCTGGTGATGTGTCTTTGCCTGTTCAGCTGCTGGAGATGACGCCTCAAGTTTGCATGCGTGCATCCAGTGTTCGGGTCATCCGGCTGGCGCATGATGTAGTGGCACACATGCCTGGCTGCTGCTGCTGCAGGTACCAGAGCCGGGACTCCTGCAAGTGCCAGCACTGTGCCACCTCCACCCCTTCCATCAAAAAGGAACCAGCACATCAAAAAGGGCTCCAAGAACAGCAAAGCAGCAGCAGCGGATGACAGCAAGGCCGGTAGTCCTGTCCCTGCGGGTGACACTAAGTCAGCGGGTGGCAATGCAGCAGCTAGCAGTGGTGAGAAGGGTGCTGGTGGCCAGGATGATGCAGGAGGAGAGGTGCCGCCTGAGCAGGAGCCCAATGCCGAGGATGAAGCCAGGGACTTGGTGGCAAAGGACATGGCAGGACTGCAAGAGGGGCAGAGCGGGCAGGTGAGGACATGCTGCTGCTCTGCGTGTGAAGCAACAGCTGCAGTAGCCGCTGCATAAGGCAGTGAGAAAGCTGCGCCCTTGCATGCCACCCCTGCATGTCACTGTCTTCCTATGGACCTTCATGTGTTGACTGGATAGAACATCTCATCTTATTGGTGCTGTGGTGCTGTATTGCTGTCTGGATCAACAACTTACTGGAGGGAAATGCTGATTGTTGGTTGATGCCCCCCGTGTGTTCGTGCGTGTGCAGGATCTGCTGACGCGCTTATCTGCCAGCCTGATTCCGATCGAGCAGTACGCTGTCCGTCACCTGGAGTCCCTGCGTCCTATTGATGTTGAGGCGGCAGCAGCAGCAGCAGTGGAAGACATCAAGAAGGAGGAGTGGGACCTGGATGCCATTGAGAGGAGGAAGGAGCAGCAGGTGGGGCTGTTTGACGTCTGTCTGGCCTATATGTTGTCCGTTTGTCGTCCAGAGGTTACAGGCTGTGCAGTTGGTACAAACATGGTGGTGATGCAAGGCGTTGAGTATGGGTTCAGCAGTTGCTGGACAGGTGTTCTCGACAAGGCTACAGCAGGCCTTGGTGCCTCATGGGGACAGTTCTGCTGCTTGTCATTGGCTCTGCACTTTCCCTAGCACAGTGTGTTGGGCAGTTGACCTTTCCCACAAGAGGATTGCTGCAGCACGATCTGCTTGCACAAGTATATATCACCAGCTCAGATGATAATGGCCTATACCTAACACAAAGTTGTGACTGTGTGGAATGAAATATTTTCTATCAATGTCTTACAGGAGGCGGAGGCGGAGGACAGTGAGGAGGTGATAGAGGGCTGGGATAAAGCAGAGGCGACAGCAGCATATCAGGCCTACCAGGAACAGATAGCAGCAGTGCTGGCAGCAGAAGAGGCTGCAGCAGCAGCGGCAGCAGCAGCCGCCGCAGAGGAGGCTGAGATGATGCAGCTTACAGAGGCCGACCTTGCACTGACAGGTGGCAGAGTTGGAGGATCATACACGTACTCTGGCAGGCCAGCTTATGATGATTACAGTCAGCAGGGATATCCAGAGGATGGTGGTTTGGAGGTCACAAGCCCGGGCAGAGCTGGCAGCAGCAGGCTCAAGCGGGAGTCCTGGGGGTGGAACGCCAACTTGCCACCATTGGGCGGCTCGTGGCAGCAGCAGCAGCAGCAGCTTAAGAAGCAGAGAGGCATGTTTGATAGTCCTGGTGCTTCAGGCGGGTATGGGCGAGGTGGCAGAGGTCGGGGCAGGGGCCGGGGGCGCCCCGCACGTGGCGGGTATGGAGGAGGAGGTTATGCTCAGGGTGGGGGTGGGGGGGTCAAGGAGGACGGCGGGGATTATTATTACTATGGCGATGATTACCTTGGAGAGGATGAGAGCAGCAACACTGCCTTTGCGTGGCAGATGCTGGAAGATTGCGGCAGCATTAGCTCGCAATGTTGGCTCAAGCCAACTGCCGAGGCAGCGCACAGGCAGCAGTATGATGCTGCTGGTGTGCTGCCCGGCAGCAGTAGCTGCTTGGAGCCATCACTGCTGCCCTGGGAGCCTACATGGGATGTGCCATTGGTGCATGCTGTGGCGGGCATTGCTGCTTCATATGCTATGACAGACTACAATGCTGCTGCTGCTGCTGATCCAGCAGGAGCTGAGGCAGCAGCAGCAGATTATGCAGTAGATCTTGAGAGCTGGGGATTGTTCCAGTGGGATCACATTGCAGGACAACTGAGGCAGCAGCTGGTGCAGCCCATGCCCCGTACAGCAGTGAATGCAAGAGTTACTGGTGTCAGCTGCAAGGTGCGATACCTCCAGCTGCTGCAGGACTTCAAGTTGCTGCTTGATGTTGCTGTGGAGATGGACAAGCCGCAGCCAATTAACAACACCTCTGAGCAGCAGCAACATCATCACGTGCCCCCTGTTGCAAATGGACCCAGCAGCGACAAGCAGTTTGCGGCTTTGCCTGCAGCTCTGGATCAAAAGATGGGCAACGTGATGCAGCAGATGCAGCCTGCGGCCCTGCAGCTGCTGCAGTCTGTCATTGGTGCAACCTCAGCTCATGCAGCACTGCTGGAACAGGAGTGGCAACGCTGTCAAGCAGCAGTAGGTGCATCATCACCGCCTGCTGATGGTGTGGAGCAGGCAGGTCAGCATGTAGTCAAACTCACTCAGATGCAGCAGCTGGCATCTGAGGTTGAGACGGTAGCCCAAGCTGCTGCCGAAGCCGCCAGCAAGGCAGCAGCAGCTGCAACAGCAGCAGTAGCAGGCATCAGCACTAGGCGGCAAAGTGAAGGTGTGCGGCAAGCAGTGGGAGGCCCTACTGCTCTTGTACTGGCACCCACAGCTGCACAGATGGCGAGCATTATTGAAGAATCTGAGGGGACTGTGTTGGGTGCTGGGAGCACTGTAGCCTGGGGTGCTAGTTATGCTACTGCTGCTGTGATGTCACCGAACCTGTTGAGGGCTGCCAGCAATGCAGCAGTGCTGTCACACAGACACTCTGGTGTTGGCCTGCCTCCTGCCGGGCCAGTCATCAAATCAGAGCCATTTGCAGACACCCATTGGGGCAGTCAGCAGCAGCATGTGAAGCAGGACGCTGTGGCAACAGCGGCCACAGACAACAGCACAGGGGCAGCTAATGGTCCCTTGGCTAGCTACGCTGCACAGCAGCCCTTTGATGCAGCGGCAACTGCTGCTGCCAATGGGATTAGCCTGGCTCAGGCACTCAGTCCGGCAGGCAGCATTGGTGCAGCAACAGCAGCAGGGTGCCACAACTCTGTTGCAGAGGGGTATGCTGCTGGTGGCAGCGGAAGCAGGGGGAGGGGTGGCAGGGGACGGGGAAGAGGAAGGCAGCAGGGCAGGGGCCCAGCAGCAGATGCTTCAGAGCAGCAGTATCATTATCAGCACTATGGGATGTCTGCAGGACCAGGTGCAGACACATTCCAAGCTGGTGGTGCTCAGTCTGCAGGAGTTGTTGCTTCAGGTGCCTTGAGCACCCCAATGATGGCAGCAGCGCTGCCACAGCAGCAGCTGATGCAGCAGCAGCAATTGCAACAACTGCTGCTAGCAAATCAGATGCATCTGCAGCAGCAACAGCAGTTGAGCAGGACAGCATCGCCCTCACCTGTGCCACAGCAGCTGCTCATGCAGCAGCAGCAGCAGCACGCTACTCCTATGACGCAGAGAGCATCTGCTTCACCCAGCCCTGCTGCTGCTGCTGCTGGTGGTGGTGGTGCCAATGTGGCCGCGGCTTTGGCTGCACTGCAGCAACAGCAGCAGCGGCTGCTTGCAGCACAACAACAACAGCCGGCTGGTGTTACGGCAGCTGTCTCAGCACCACAGGTCGCAGCAGGTGGTTATAACCAAAACCAGCTAGCAATGCTCCTGGCACAGCAGCAAATGCAACAGCAGCTACAACTGCAGCAGCAGGGTATGATGAATTCTGCAGGGCTAACAACCAGTCAGGCCTTGCCGGCAGCATATGCCCCTGAGTCAATGCCTTTCTTGGCTAGCAATGGAGGCATCGGTGCCTCAGTCCAATTGTTTGCACCAAACTCAACTGCACCAGCAGCAGCAGTGTCAGCTGGCAACTGCAATATAGCTCTACAAGCACAGGCTCAGGCCGCAGCAGTGTCAGGACCGATGGGTCAGCAGCAGGGCATGAACCCTGGGTTGTACATTACACCTGTACAACTCTTACAGCTACAGCAGCAGCAGCAGCTGGCAGCATTTGCAGCAGCAGCAGGGCAGGTGCCTCAGCACCCATCGCAGCAGTAAGAGCCGTTACCAGCTCTGTGCACTTCACTGGCAGGGTTCTGCAGCTTTATGCAGTGTTCCTTTTCGCACTTTGGCATTATGTTGGTCAACATTTGGCCGGTTGGAATGTGGCTCTGTGTTCTGGGTTGAATGCTTAAAGGTCTTGGAAACACTTCACAACCCCACGTTGCCACATTGCATGCGCGTTCCCCACTTGCCCTTTGAGTCTGCATGATTGCCGATTGTGCCTACAGGAGTATAGCTATACTCCAGGAGAGGGGAGGGCGGTCATGGTTCAGCGATAGTAACGCTGTAAATGCGGTGCACAAGTACTGTTCATGCCTCTGATCAGCATCAGCATCATTCAATGATTCGATTAGCATCAGCGTGATACAAGTGAACCTTACAGATTCGCAGGCTTGACATTGGCTCTTTGTCATTTGGCCAGGAAGGATGGAAAGGGCTATCCGGCCGTTAGGCCCTGCCCATGCAAACCAACTGAGCTATCAGAATCGCACAGCACTCCAAGGGCTCTTTGGCCAGATTACTCGTCTAGGTCAGGGTTTCAGGCGTTAGCCTCGGCAGGCTGTACTACAGTTCTCAGAAAACTATTCCTGGCCGTGACAGCAAGTGTTGCAGACAGCATGCCAAGGCTGAGCAATGGATTCAGATACCATAGCAGATGTGCTGGGATGCTGTGGAGCCGCCACAGGTATCATTAAGCACTGCTACAGTTTAGCAGTGGGTGGATTGTGTGTGGGTAACAAGAACTTCTGGCAGTAGCTCTGGCTGCTGTCCAAGTACTTGTGTGGTATTGCTGGATGGCACATGATTCTGTTGGTTGCCTGCTGTAGGAGCAATGAAGCGTGTCAAAACATCAATATTCAAAACACCACTGCTCCAGCCAGTGCATTACCACCTGGCCAACTGACACAGGCTGGTTGTGGCAGCTGGTAAGTCCAAAGTTCAGTAAGCTGCCAACCTCTTAATCGCCTTGAAGCTCGCAGCAGGTTCAGTGGCCCTTTAAGGTAGCTTGGTGACTTGTGCAAAAGGTGCGACACAAACAATTTCATTTTTCATCAAATGATGGCAGACAGAACGACGGTCGCAACCAGCGTGCTGCATTCAGTGCCTTGAAGGCGTGGAACAGCCTGGCCGCGGCATCTGCAGTGATGCAGTTATTTTTTTCTATTCAGTCACACAAGGTACCATGCCAGTAAAGGCGCACCTTGCAGAGGTCAAGCAATGCGGGCCAACGTGCGGACCACTCTTGTGTATTTATTGGTCATCCACATATTGCTGGTGACAACCTCACCTATTTATAAGCATGAGCTCAAGAGGGCCTGTCTCGCTGTCGGTACCTTACTGAACAAGTCCAGTGAGTGCACGTGAATCTGCGTAGCATCGCCCAACACCGCCGGCTGGACACTGTTGGGTTGGAGCATATGCATTGTACGCGTGCTGTCAGCTGCTGGGCAAGAGTGCATCTCTACACACCAGTGACCAAGGGCCTCAAACGCTCGCTGATGTTGGCATGTCTTATCGCAGGCTTCGGCTATCTTGGATTTGACGCATCTGCGCTGTACAAGTTGCACCCAACTGCAGCATGGCGGCAGCAGCCCCGCAGCGGCCTTTACTCATCCACAGACCTTCTGCACAGTCTGCAGCAGCATATGCTTCTGAATACGTCACAAGGCCTGTACACAGCCACGGACTTAGTGGCATACATGAGCGCCAGTGACGTTATTAAAGGCCAGGGATGGCGAGCACGGGCCACTATGTTTATGCAGCTTATGGCTCCCAGGTACACCCTTCTACCAGTCAGAAATGCAGTGTTGGAGCCCCACATGAAGATGTTCAGCCTTGCGGCGGCAGACTTGCCCGCAGTTGGGCCTGTGGCAAAGGCAGAGGTAGGTTGCAGCTGAAAAGTAAACTTCAAGCTATTAGTAGTGCAGTGCAGGTACCTAATCAAAAACAGGGTGCAGAACTACGACAGTACTGCTGCAGCGTCCCAGCAAAAGGTCGTTTGGACATTTATGAAGGCATGTTTGGTTGACAGTGCTAGACTTTCGTAAAAGTAGCAGTATCAGTTCATCAGTGGCTTTGTAGCGCTGCTACATGCTGGTCCCAGCACCAGCCTGGTCATGGATGTATGTTGGTGCACATCATCTTTGCGGTCAAGGTCTTACCTTGGTGCTTGCTTGCTTGCTTGCTTGCTTGCTTGCTTGCTTGCTTGCTTGCTTGCTTGCTTGCTTGCTTGCTTGCAGGATCCAAGGGTTGGATACCGTCTGTCTTGCAGCTCACCAGCAATGCAGTACAGTTTGGGGCCCCAGCCAGCTGTCACCTGCAAGGTCTGGTCTCCTGTCACAACAGCCAAGCCTCCTGATTATCTGGTGGCAACAGCAGCATCGGCTTCACTGCCTGACAGCAGCCTAGCAGCAGCCACCAGAGCAGGGGCAGATCTCCCTGATGCAGCTGCAGCACAGGGCATAGCAGGTCCTGCTGTAACATCTGGCATGATGAGCAGGGCTGCAGCTGCTGTTGAAGCTGCAGCAGCTACTGGGTGCGGTACATGCCCGGCTGTATGGGGGCTGTACGCCAGCCTGCGAGGCAGCTCAGGCAGCTGCTGTGCTAGGAGGCCTGCCATACACCGACGCCCTCCGCAGATGAGCATGGCCAGTGCAAAGCCCATCGCCACATGGACTGTATTGCCCACAGGTGCAGAAGCCTCATCAAATCAGCATACCGGTGAGTTTGCTTGCACTGCTGTTGGATCTTGCATTCAATATGCCAGTCCTCACACCATCTGGCCCCACCTGGTGCCTCAGCCCATAACTGTCATGTGTCGTGTCTGCAGAGGAGTTCCCGCTGCTGAACAATCCCTCCTTGTCTGCGTCACACGCACCTGGCAGCTTGCTGGCGTTGCTGTATATGTTTGATGAATGGATGATATTTCCACGGACACCACTGCTGAAACTCCTGCCGGCAATGAGCGGCATGCAGCAGCTGCTGTATGCCTACACAGGTAATGAATGCTTGATTTTACATGGCTTGCTCAGTGGTAATGGGTAAAAGCTTTGTGATGGCAACTTTTGTCAGGCTATGGCCTGCCCGTTGCAGATGTGTCATGAAGAATCCTGCGTACATACGGAACACTGCATAAAACTCCCCACATCGTCAGCAGCAGCAGTTGCCTCAGCTTCTATAGCACCTGCCAGAAGTTGGGACTGGCCTGCATCGGGGCGCTGCATAGGAACTTTCCTGCTTACTTGTATGTGCCTGCAACCGCCTACTGACAAGTACAACCAGCCTCAAACCACTGCCTGTGATTTTCTGTCCTGCAGTTCTGATGTACAGCTGGGGAGACTTGCTGTACCTGGTGACCACTGTGCAGCGCCTGCATCTCCGCAGCACAGCGGCGTTTCTTCCTGGGAACAGATGGGCTATTCCAACAGCAGTGTGTTCAGTAGTGCTGCAGATGCTCATCATAGTGTTTGCTAGGCTCGCCGTGACAGCAACTTTGTCGGTCACGGCGTTGATTCTGCTGTACCAGGTGCTGCGCTTTGTCAAGCTTACAGCCTCCTTCATGCAGTCTCCTACGCTTAAGTGGCTTGGATTTCTGCTGTGGGTGAGAGGGCGGTACGGTTGGGGGTGGTGTGCTGCTGTTAGCACTGCTACAGTAGCTGCTGCTGGGGGAGTGATGGGGGTTACTACAGGCAGGGGTGCCCTTCCAACAGCAGCACTTGCAGGGGCAGCAACACTGGTCACAGCAGCTCTGCGGGGGCAGATGGGTTGGTGGTCAGTCAAACTAGGTTTCACCAAGGCCAGCAATGCAGCAGCAGCAGCAGCAGCCCACACAGGAGAAGCAGCAGTGGCAGCACAAGTCGCAGCAGGCACCCTCGACAGCACTGCAGCAGCAGCAGGGGTCATGCGTCAGCTGGTGAAGCCACATTATTTACATCTTCTCAATCTGCATTATCTCTGTGAGGACTTAGTGCTGCTGACTGCAGCTGGGCTTGTTTGGGAGTTGACTGATGTTTGTTTTGATTTTGTGTGGAGGGTCCTGGCTCAGTGGAGCTTAGAGGTCTCAATTACACTAGAAGCATCTGCCGCAGCACTGGCAATGCTCCTGCAAGGGGCCAGTTGGCAGGCAGCTTATGGCAGGTTCAGACAGGTGCATCAGGTGCAGCTGGAGCAGCGCCGAGCAGAAGCAGCAGGGGATGGGCGGCAGAACCGAGTTCAAGCACAGGTCATCCTGCAGGCCCCAGGTGACATCGGGCAGGCAGCTGAGGCCCTACGGAACTTAGCAGATGAGTTGGAGAACCTAGCTCAACAGAACTTAGGGTTTATGGCTGCCCTCGGGGGTTTGGGCAACCTGCTATACCCCAACAGCAGCAGAAGGAGGGCCAGGGTTCAGATGCTGGGTGAGCACTGGCCTGTACCGCTGAGCATCCCCTTTGACAGTGAGGAGGTTCAGTCAGAGCTGGACGTGGAAGTTCCAAGAGGCTTCATATGCCCCATCACGCAGGACATCATGCAGCTGCCTGCCCTGCTCATCAGCAGCAGCGTAGCTGTGCCTGCTACCTATGACAGGGATGCCATATCTCGCTGGCTGGAACATAGCAGGTAATCCAGTGGCAGCTGATGGCGGCGTGTATGGGCTCGGCAGTGCCTGCTTGTTCCTGCATGCAGACACACGCAAAGGTCTGCACTGCCTGCCTGCCCTGGCATACTGCGCATGTCTTTTGAACATCAGCAAGCACCGGCCATTGCATCACTGAATCACTCTGCTGCTGTTGCACAGGCTGGACCCCAAAAGTAGACAGCCACTTGCTGGTGATGCCCAACTGGTGCCCAACATGGACCTCTACAGATCCATTGAGGACTGGGTAACAGAGAAGCAGCAGCACAGGGCTCAGAAACAGCAGCTGCAGCGGCAGCCTGCAGGTGGACATCCAGGAGCTAGCAGTGCAGGAGCATCAGCACTACAAGCTGATCCAGGCACTGCTGCTGGGGCCTCAGCTCGTGATAGTGCACTGGCAGCAGCAGCAAAGGAAGTGATAGCAGCGGCAGGGGTGCGCGTACGGAGAAGACAGCGAGCAGCTGCCGTTACTGCTGCTGCCGCCACAGCAGCAGCAGCAGCGGCCACTTCGCGGCATGTAGCGGAAGATTGGTCAGATTCCGAGCAAGATCCTGACTTTTCTGCCGGCGATGTCAGCAATGAAAGTGAATCCAGTCAAGAGGGTGATAGTGATTTCATCACAAGCGAGGATGCAACTGAAGGTTTGCTCACTGACAATGAGGACCCCGACCCTTGATTGGTAGCAGCCAGTGAAAGTCAGAAGCAGGGGTTCTTCAGTAGGCCACCCAGCAGCAATATTGTGTACTGCTGCAGCAGTACACAATATTGCCAGCAATGCAGTGCCGATGTTAGTGGCACTGACATCAGGGCCATTTTGTTGGCAGCCTCTCAGCAGAAACGAATTGCTCAGTGATCGGTGACGATGTTCATACACTGTATAATAACCCCAGAGACATCAGTTTATCCCTTACCAAAAGGCCTGCCGGTGATGAAGTGCTTGCATTTCTGTAGGTACAGGAGTCATGTCCTAATCCTAGCAGTGTTCGCCGAACGGTTCTTCTTGCTTGTGCTGCACACTTTGGATATGCCCATCCGTGGTGCCCCAGTATTGCAAATGCGATGAGCTGGCATGCGAAAGCCTGGCGCTGATGTGTGTCAGAGAGACACACATCGTCAGCAGTACATGCCTGCCGCTGTTATAGATGCTCACATGCTGGCCATCCTTATTTGACAATGTGAGAATGTAGTGTAGTTTTTGGTTTTTTCGATCATTCATCACTGTCTCCAAAGCAAACAGCAAGTGGGGTTCCGGGTATTCTGTCCGTTTTCCATTTCGCAAGAGCGTGTGGTCTGCGGAGGCCCCTTTCGTTGGCGCAATCAACCGCGGGTGTTTGAGCAATCTCCTGCGCGTTATGGTGATTCGTTTGGGGATCCGGGCTGCATTTGACCAACCACCTTGTACTGATTTGTGCTGCTGGTGGGCGATAGGCAGTGGCGCATAATCCGCTAAATGAGGTGTGCACGGAGCAATGCAGCCGTTCCACGTTGAGCTGCTGCCGTAGAAGAAGCTTCGTTTTTGACTCTGTCGCATCGCTAGCGGTGTATGATGGCAAGCACTGCAGCTCCATCGTGCCAGTGCAGGTAAGACAAAGTGAAAGTATTGAATCATTTTCGATTCTGGTGGTTTGAGGCCTGGCACTCTATTGGAGAGTGTCCTGTATCTAGCCTACCATAGCAAACCAGCGGCCATAGGCAGCCCTGAATGTGTATTACGGCAACTATGACATGATAATAGCGAAGCATTGAATGCGGACTCGCGCATTTGAGAGCTTCGACCACAGGGCGGGAGTTGCGTGTGCAGTGTCGATTTAGTCCGATAAACAGTGTGGTCTGCTTGCATCAGCCTGAATGGATGGCGCGTATGGTCAGTTGTTTCAGAAATCAATGAGGCATAGGATGCAGGTTGCAGGTGGAAGTCGCTGCAAGCAGCTGACCAAGTATTTTGACCAACGCGCCGATGTGATAAGCCAAGTGTACAGTCTACTTATGCGACATGCTACTTGATGGTGTATGTTTATGTTTGCAGCACTGATGGGCGGTCAAGGCGAGTGCTGATAGTGAAGAAGCTGCATCCCGCAGTTACCATGCAGTCACTGCTTGGCACCTTTGGGACCTACGGAGCAATTACGGGATGCAAGGTGGGCCCTCACAAAAAAATGATATGGATGAGCAAAGTTACGTAGTGCATCAGACCCAGATGGGCCACCTGCTGCAGTTGCACAACACTTGCAGGCTGTACACAGACGTCCATGCACAATTTCACGCTGCAGCTAGGTCACAGCGTTGGCTGCTTTGTGATCCTGCAGGTTTTTACGCACAAGTCGGGCAGGTCAGCGGGTTGTGCTTCTGTAGAATTCGCTAGCCATCAAGGAGCGTGCACAGCGTACAACGAGCTGCAGGGTACACAGCTGCATGGCAAGAACATATGTCTGCAGTGGTTTAACCACGACATATCATCAACCAGCCCTGTAACACGAATAGACCAGCTCCTGGATGGCAGCAGCCCAGTGACAGACAATGACAAGTATGCAGCCAGAAACAACCACGCACCGACAACAAGTGGACCCAGCACAGCATCGCTGAAAACCCCATCGCCATTCAGCATGCTGGCCAGCTCCCCACAACACAGCCCGTTTGCTCCCAATGGAGCTGCTGTGGCCCATCATCAACATCAACTGGCAGCGTTGCTGACGGGTGCAGGACACAGATCCCAGCAGAAGATGCAGAGACAGGCATCAGCTCCACTCAACTCAGCGCTGCAGCGGCAGATGTCAGCAGGTGCTCGATTTCAACTACCGCCCCTGTCATCACCAGGAGTGGGCAATGTGTATGATTTGATGAATTTTCCTGGAGCTATGGCGGGTGCCAGCATGCCCTTGCAAGCAGCTCAAGACCTATGTGCTCTGCAACAGCTAGCAACCATGCAGCAACACCAGTTGGCAGCCCTTGCAGTGCAGCAGATGACTTCTGGCAGCCAACAGATGGATGTCCAGCAAATCTCCCCATTGAGCCCTGCACGATCCCCGCAGCAGCAGGAGTATGCTTTGGCTGCCTTGCAGAACCAGCAGCAGCAAGTGCAAGCCCAACTGTTGCAGCAGCACCAGCAAGTGGGCTCTCCTGCGCCATCGCACAGTCACACAATGCTGCAGTTGGCACGCAGCATGCCAGTTGACCTCAGCAACAGCCTGGGCAGTCTATGCGGCAGCAGTGGCAGCATACTGCAGTCTGGCAGCATGCTCCTACAGCAACATGCACAGCGGTCAGATGCCGCAGGGCTTGCATTTGCAACGCCAGGATCAGCAGGCTCACTGCCTCATATCAGTCCCTTTGCAACCAACCAGCCTGACAAGTATACAGGTAGTGATGCAGCTTCAGAATGGAGCAGCAGTTCAACAAGCCTAGCTACTGCTCAACAGGATGCTAGCACAGAGGAGAACATGGTGGCTGACACTGTGCCAGCGTCAGCAAGGAGCCTGAAGGCTAGCCAAACAGCATACTATGACAAGAAAAAGCCAGTTGATGGCAGTGGTGCTGCTGATTCCTGGGAGCCTGGCATGTCCCTGCTGCCATGTGCTGCTGGCAGCTGGCCCCCTCCTACAACATTTGAGGCTGCAGTCAGAGCAACAATACTTTCGAATGGAGCAGATGATACCGCATCATTTGCACCAGATACTGGTGTCTCAGCAGCAAATGCAGCAGGGCCAGAGGCTTTCGCACTTCCTGGTGTGGCTTCTTCACAAGAGCAGCACCTAGTGGATGCCGTCACACCAGAGCTGCTGGCTGCCTTGCAGTCCTACCCATCAGAGCACCTGCCTGGCAGCAGCGACCTCATGCATGCATCCAATGAACAGATAGCAGCGGCCGCAGCTGCAGCTGCTGTTGCATTTGAACAGCAGCAGCACTTGTTGACAGCAGCATTTGGGGCACAACAGCTTCAGCTGCCACCCATGTACAGGACACAACAGAACCCCGATGTGCACTTCAGTGACTTAGGTGGCAGCTCCAGTGGCCTGGCAGCTAAGCTTTCCAGCATGAAGATCAAGGCCCCAAGGGCCAGTGACAGTCAGGTCTTACTTGGTGGGCGTGAACAGCGCAACAGCCTGCGTAGGACATCCCCAATGCTACCTGGCAGTACTGTATCACCTGTGCAGCCACCAGGCACTGCAGCCTCATCAGCTTCACAGTCCTGGCAGCGAGGTGTCACAGCCCTGACTGGCCAGCAACTGCAGGGGCCCAGCAGCCCCGGGCCAGAGCTAGTGGGTGTGCCAGCAGCTGAAGCTTTCAGGTCCAAGCACAAGCAGCAACTTCAGCTGGCTGTTCCGGAGGTGGAGTACATCAGTGCCCCTATGACCTGTACAGCTGTTCCTGGAGGCTGGGAGCACACATTGATAGGCACTGACGTTTTACCAGAGTCACCAGCAGCAGCGGCCCTGCAGTGCCATGTAGATTACCATGCAGCTGTCCTTTCTGCTGCTCGAGGTGCTGCAGGAAGCACTGCTATGCCAGTAGCCATGAGCAGCACCTGGGGCAACACTGACTGGTCCTCTGGGTCAGCATTGTCAGCCCTCCTCAGCCCTGCACATGTGTCAACCCTGGCCGGCAGACGTTGGACAGACCTGGGTGCACCATCTGCTGCAGGCAGCTCCCAATTCAGCAATGCAGCAGCTGGTTGGGCGCCAGCAGAGTCCAGAGATCGTAGCTTGTCGTGTGGATTGGGGACTGTCTCAGAAGAGCTGGCCTTGTCAGCTGCAGCACAAGAGTGGGGTATTGGCAGTGAGGCAAAGCTGGGGGGCATCACCAGGCACAGCAGTCTATGCTTGGACATGCCTGGGCAGCAGCAGCAGCTGTCTGGGAGCTTTGATTCAGAGGCTGCTGCAGGAGGGCCCTCAGGAACAGCCAGAGAGATCTCTTTGAGCAGCAGCAACAGGCCAGGCAGCAGGAGTGGTAAGGGTAGCATAGCAATTAATGCTTTGAAGCGGGCAGGCATTAGTGAGCCTGGCAATGGGCTGTACAGCAGCGGTTCCTTCACTTTCTCTCCACATGTGCTGCAGCACAAGCAGTCAGACAGCTCAAATGATCCAGGGTCAACAGCTGACGATGCAATTATCTCACAGCCTTTCCAGATGCCAGCATTTTTCAGGCCATCCGCATCCAACCAGGAGATGGCTTACTGCCCAGAAATGGGCGCTGCAGCAGCTGCTGCAGTCCCGGGCACATCTGCACCCGTGAACGGTCCTTCCAGGGGGATTGCAATACAGCAACTTCAGCACTCTCACAGTATGCCTGCAGAAGTTGTGCCAACAGGTCATGCTGATAGCCTGGCACCACACCAGCAGCAGGGACAGCAGAAAGCGGATCCTGCTGGCTATAGCGACGTGTTCAGGTCCTTGTGGGGGTCAGGGGCCGGTGATGCACCATAACAGCACTATTAGGTGATGTAGCAAGGATCTCACTGATGCTTTCATTCTGGATGAGGTGCATGCAGCCCTGGTATGTCTCTTGCACATGCACTGCAGGTGGTGTTGCCGCCAACCTGGTGTGCAGTTGGAGTTATTGATTAATTGTTTTCATTTCTGCTGCAAGCACACTGCACAATGCAGGGTTTATGTCCCTTGCAGTCCTTGCCATTCTTGCCAGGCCATGTGGACTGTGGCACACCTGTGCCATCATTTATATGATTCACTCAGAAACTGCTTAGGGTTGACTTCCTGCCGTGTGTGAGACCTTTGGGAATGTCTTGAGAGCTTCAGATCAAACTACCTGCAGCTTCGTGAATTATTGCATCTGCCTAGTGCCTTGGAGGACTTGTTTGTGATGCTTGCTTGCCTCTTGCAAGAGACACCCTCACGAGCGGGTCAAACCAGATTGACAACTGTTGATCTGTGTTTTTAACTACTGCACTGACGCATGGTCTGCCCTACTGACATTCCTTGACTTGCTGCAGGTCTGATGGTATGAGTATAGATCAAAGTTGCATCTGCCAGAATCTCTGCCGCCACTTGCAGTGGCTTTTGCCACCATTTTGTGGATTGGTGTGCTGAGGTGCCTGTACAACAGCATGGCAGTGCATTTACTTACTTGTGCCTGTGCCATGTGACAGTTGGAATCAACTTATGGTTGGCCTTTGGAGATTGCGTAATAAGCAGGAGGTGTTTATCGGGGGCTGTCTCTTCAAATGCATGCATTTGTGAAGCTGCAGGCACACCTGCTTCACACCATACTAGCCAGAACTGAGCTGCATGAAGATGCACTGTTTCTTGCAGCTGTTCACCAGTTGCACTGTATGCTGTAATTGCATGCTTTAAAGTTTAGGTACCACCTGCAGGCGAGGGTTGTTTGGGACACTGGATAGTTGTGAGAATCTCTGCAAACAGAGATGGCTGGTTAACAAGCTGTGGGACCTGCTAAGTGCCGCCCTGTATGAGGGTTAGCATGGATGATCTGAGCACCTTGCATCAAGCTTCGTTACTGGGCTTGGAAGTTGAGCATGGCAGGACCTGGGTGGGTTTCTTGTATTGGCCCCAAGTGGTCTCTTGTCGCATGTTGTTTATGAAAGTTGTCCGTTGGCAGGTTGATTGGAACCAGACGGTTGTAGCATGTTGAAGGGCTGTGCAGTGCAGTAGTACTGGTACTGCATATCACAGTGCTGTCTTGAGTTCACCAGAGGTTGATATTGATGGATGAGATATGTCAGGGTGAAGCCCTGAGCAACCTAGCAATATCCCCTGCTCCTGCAGTTGTGGTGTAGCCTTGCTGGCTGAGGACACGGCAAGGCCTGCGACCTATGAGTGCTTGGTAAATCTCCTGTCCAGCACACCTTGAACAATTCGCCACATGGGCTGGTGAGGGCACCTTTGGGTGAAAGGTGTGTCTGACAGCACCTCTTGTACCATCGGTGCATGTATGGTGACAGCGATGATGTTTTGGGTGTGATAGATCAATCATAGCATTGTCTATCAACACTTGCCAGCTGTGGTGTTTGCAGCAGTTGAGGTACAGTCCATGCGCCGTTGGCGCTTTATATGACCAGTGTCACCAGTGTCACAGTCAAAGACATGCACATACTTGTCGCCTTGCGTTGCATGGAGGTGTAAGATGCGTGTGTTCTCTGACGCCATCTGTGTTAAAAATTTGTCTGGCTCATACTGGCCATTTTGCATGCTGAAGGACACAGTGACTGTCAAGTCCATATACGTTGATTTGCACAATATTGATCTGATTGCCAGCGGTGCCCCTGGCCTTGTGGGTGTGCGCATGCCTGTGACAATGGTGCCACCTGCCCATGCCCTGGCATAGTCCTGAGCATGCAGTGTGGTGATCACATGTCATGCCCTCCAGGTGCACCAGGTGTATGGAAGCAAGCAGCTAATATTGGTAATGTGATGCTACAAGGTTCATACAAGCCCCTAGCACTGCGTCCATTACAAGAGGCTGACTGTACTAGCTTAGCACACGCAATGCCTGCCACTGGCAGTACTAGTGGGCCACCATAGACTGCCTGTGTTGAAAACCTCTGTGTGTTACGTGTACTGCACCTGATACTTTGCAGTAAGCTGTATTATACCTATTGTTCTAATTCAGAAACAGGCAGTCTGTTCACGACCACCCTTCAAGCATGAGTCTATGAAATTGGTGATGCAATCTCGCAATCTCATATCAAATGGTGTCCAATGGCTGCCGGCACGTTAACGTGGAGAACGTTCTCCATGCATCATGCATGGCGCGACGCCAGCATCATTTTGAGACACTGCTGCTGGCGATCAATTCACGTTACTCAATGCGAAACCTGGCAGCTAGCTGCTGGTCCTCCCTTATAAGCTGCAGCGCGCAATTCTGTGACGTCTTGCAATTGCCGTGGCAAGAAGACCTCCACCCAGGCTGGCAAGCCCTAGTGTTAGTGCTTGGTCAACATTTCCCACTTAAGCCACTGAATCACACTTCCTCCTGGCATTGAATGCGAGCCTTCTCAAGTATTGCCGGGCGCGGGGACTCCCGCAGTGCGGTCACTGCGATCGGCGTCCCGGGGACGGTACCGTCCAGTGGGCAGTGGACCGGTCCACTGCCGGTGGCAGGGCAGTGGCAGGGCAGTGGACCGGTCCACTGCCGGCGGTCTGATCATCAGATCCGTGAGTTGGCTGCCTTTCGAATGGCAACTTGCGACTGAGTCGCTGAGCCTACGACTGTCCATGATGAAAAATTATTTTGACGGTCAAGGAGTTCAACTGTTCAACTTAGCCCGGCAGGCTGAGTCATCCAGTGAGAAACATCAGTCCAAGTTCTGTGCTGTTGTCGACACTGTGGTACAGGACGAATCATGCAACACAGCCTATCATAGGGTGCAAGATTGCAGGCTGCAAGGTGGCAGCCTGCCAGCAGTGGCTGCTGAATCCAGTGACTCCCAGCCTGGCACCATAATAATAATAATCAGTGCTTTGCAGCCATAGCATTTACTGCCATCGGCCCCGCACCTCAAATCTACCCAGTGAATTCAATCCACTTTCAGACAAGGCGGAGTGCAAGATTATCCGATCTCAATTGTGAAGGGGGGAACGGCCAGCCTGGCACCATGATGGTACCGTACCAGCCCCATTGCCATCCAATGGCCCAGTCGACCATACCTACCACTTGAGGCCAGCTGGCCCGACCAGTCTGCGGCAGACCTTCTGGCTGACTCATTGCCACCAAGTTGGAGGCTCCGAGGAGTCCTATGAAGTCATTTGACATCATGTCACATGCTGTTGGAGTGTGCCCAGCCTCAGTTTGAAACCGTTGGACACTGAGGTGGTGGCTGGCACTGTTTCACACAAACAATGCCCTCTGCAAACTTCAAGTTTTGGACTTCGGAAGTCCAATGAGAGAACCATCAATGTTATTGCAGATATTAATTATCCAGTGCTGCATTCATGTTCAGAATACCCAGCTTCAGCATCTGATTGCGCTTCAAAAAATATTTGCTTAGAGGTCAGTCATTTCCTGCTAGTCACTGAGTGATGAACTGTACACTGATCAGTCACCCCCCTGAGTCAGGGGGGGGGGGGCACAGTGCAGTCATCTGGCCATGTATGAGGGTTCAAAACCACCATGAGACCAGCACATCCAACAAGGATTCTTCAATCTTGGAGACCAGACACTTGTTGAGGAATGCACTACCAGCTGGCAGCTGTCAGCTGTGAGTGTATTGGCAGACTTCTGTACGCTTTGATACTATTTACGGCAACCAGTAGCTGCAATCAGCTTCGTGTACCCCTATGTCTGCATTTCCCAAACTGCCAAAGGGCAACGGCTGCAGTCAACTATTCTGATTGAGTGAAGAGTGCATGCTGCAGTGATCACCATGATCCCCAGCGGCTCTGGGCCAGACTGTTGTCGCACCTGCACAAGCCCTCAGCCTAAGCTAGTCTTGGCTGCAATCCATGCAGATGTGCATCATGCTAGCAATCACGTGTTCTTGAGCCTCTGCGCAGCAACTGTCTGGCTCAGTTGTAGCAGCAGACACAGACAGCTGTTCTTGAATACATCAGTTAACACTGTCTAACAGCATTCGATGTCTACTCATAGTGCCGACCTATTGCGCATCACTAAGCTGCAGGTTGGCTGCTTGCCTTCAGCCCAGGATGATGTTGGACTTGTGGTGCTGGGCTGTGACACGCTTGCCAGTGCGTACATGCTGATCTTCCTGCTGGATTCCTGATTTACATGCTGATGATGCTGATGAAGGCTGTGCTTCGGGATTCCAGGCAAAAAACCTTCCACTGGAGACACATGAAGATGACATAACATGACCGTACGGTAGATGAACATGGCATGAGTCCTGAGGGGTATAGTCAGCTGCTGGCCCAGAGCATTTCATGCAGGCCTTGCATTGTTGTGCCGCACAATCTGCTGTGCGAGCCTAATTGCATGGCTGCTGCTGCAATGCAATTGCATGCCATGCTGAGCTGTTCCTGAATTTCCGGCCACCTAGAGCAGGTTATATGCTGTTCTGAGCTGGCACTTACTGGTCCACATGGCTTCTGCCGGTGATGATGCGCTTGCCCTTTGACAGCCATTGCTGCTCAGATTGTTCAGGCGGCATGTGCTCAGTTTTGGCCCGGCCCTTGTCAGGCCACAGCTGCTCCAGGTGGTCTACTGGATAGATGCAGCCCTTGTATGAACGAACCCGCCTGCTTGTACTGTCTGCATTGCTGCCTTCACTGCTACATGCTGATACACATGTGGCTGCCTTTCCTCTGCGCTGGAGAAAGAAGCCGTGAAACTCCTTGTTGTCTGTTTGCTGCTGCTTTGTATTGCTGTCTTGAGGAGGTTGGCCTCGACCTTTGCGAAGGATCCTGACTCCATTGATTTCATTGGCTGCAAGCATTCACAGGCACCTTAGGTTGCATCAGGGGTTGGTAGGTGTAAGTCACAGAGTTTGGTCACTGAGTGGCAGCGCATGATCCTGAACAAGCAATGTATATGCACTCGCACGGCTGAGGCTCATTGCCTGTTTGCTGTTTAGCTGTTGTCTTACGGTGATAGTACCCCTCTACTGGCCCTTGGACTTGTCTCTTGATCCTCCTAGGTTCGTTGTAGACGTAATCTATCAATGCATCTCTGATATACTGCCTTTGCTCAAAAGTGCTCCTCAAGCTGCCCAGGTATTCTGCATATGAAATGAGTCATGCCGTAGGAATCCATAATACCTCTTTAGTGATGCACTGGTTGTAGTTTGGTGCTATATGTCCAAGGCTACGGGCTTGATCGCACTGCGATGGCACTACGCACAGCTGCCCAGGAACTGACTCAGGTAAAGCTGTAGCTATTATGATATGCAGCGCAAGCACTCATCGGAGAGACTTTTACAGTGATCCGTCTCGCACCAGGGGACCACGAGGGATTTGAAGGCTCATTCACGCTGTAAGCTGCGGCATGATATCGCGCGCTCATGACCGGTCCTTGTACTGCAGCTGGCGCAGCTCAATGTACCGCTTGGCACGTAAGGGAAGCACGAAACCTTGCTAGCACACACCAAAATCCATGTGGCTTACAGTCCTGCTGGTGCACGGTTCTGGTAGGTGGCTACAAGTGCGGTGGCCTTGATAAGTCTGCAGTTGGGAGCCTTGAACCCAATGTCACCGTTCTCTGTCACCACAACTTCTGCTTGTGAACACCTCTAATTGGTATTTATATAAAGGATTATGGCCAAGTTGCCTGCCGAGCAAGTTGGCGCGTTTGTGCGGTTTGTTGGTGAGGGCCTCAGTATCGCGGCCTAGTTTGCGCGGGTCGCCTGGATTCAGCAGTTTTACCACACCACCACAGATGCATGAATGCAGCTTTTAACAAACTTCATTGAGTGACAGGTTGATCTCCTAACCGCTGAACCGCTGCTTCAAGTCAGGTGCTGACAGCTGCACGTGCACCTGCGGTCACCTGCAGGTGCACCTGCAGGTGACCGCAGCTTTATGCCTTGGTGTAACGAGGCATAAAGCTCCTCAAGAGTGCAAGCCCCGAGGCCCCTGCTGCAATGCATGCAAGGTGAATGGAGCCATGCAATGCAGTGGGTTCAAGATACCCACCACTGTTGTGCAGAACAAGCCAAACACAGGCGAGTTGATGGTCAAGGCCAGAGCGGCTCAGCAGCCGGGCTAGTCTGCAAGCCTTGCTCAGCAGCGTGGCTGTAATGCAAGTTTGGGCAGCAACTGTATTGTAGTATGTAACAGCACTGATACTGATGACATCAGTGTGTCACTGGCAGCAGCCTGCTGTCAGTGACAGACCAGTCACCGTGACTCACTGGCAGTGACTGAGTATCGTAGTATGGTACTCAGTCTGCAGTGCAGAGCCCTACTAATAGTATGTCCTCACCATAAGGCACCATGCTGCTTGGAGCCTCTGACGGTGTTTCGAGACACTCAGTGTCAAAGTTTGTCTACAGAAGCTGGACTCACCTAGCTGGCAGCTAATCCGAATCTGTGCGTACGCATGTCCAGGCTGGCTTGGCCCAGCTGTTAGGAGCTCGATTATTCGAGACAATATTGACATCGATATAATGTGCTTCTACGTCATACAACCGTTGTCTACTTTCAATAAGAAGCCACTCCGTTGGCTGAGAGCCAAGCCTGCCTGAGTCATTATCATAACATGCTAGACAACTGACAACTTTGGATTGTCAAAAGTCTGGCATGTTTTGGCAATCACATCAGATTTATGGCACAGCTTTCAGGCGGTTTGAAGTTGCTGACAAAGAAACCACCCAGAAATCTACGCCTCAGCTAGCACACAGGTGAACACTGCGCATCAGGCACCCAGCAGTATTGAGTGGATGCATCAACACACCAGATCTATATATTATAGCTGATTGTAGTACAAAGATACAGCGAGACACCAACGCCTGGCAGCAAGATGTGGCCATGCAAGGTCTGGCAGAGCCTCTGACACGGTGTCTGTTGTGGGCTCAGCAAGCAGTATCAAAACAAGTTCATCGCTTGTAGCATGTCCTCACAATGGCAGTGGACCACTGTGAACATACCTCTACACCTCAGGATCGAATCAATGAGGCCCCAAGCTGCTGCTGCACAAGGAAAGCTGCTGACTCATGGAATGACTTGTGGCCCGAGGGCCGCTGACATGGCGGTGTTCCACCTCACAGGCTGCTAATCAAATTGCAAAATTCCAAGGTTTGTGGAAGTATGGTCCTGGATTTGCTGGGGGTGCGCGAGCAGGAATATCAACCAAGCGGCTTGGGTTGCACCGTGCCCAAAAATGAGTGATACCCGCCACTCACTCCTCTTTTGGCTTTGGTGGCTGTGGCCCTGCAGCAACATACATCATTCTGTGTGGTTTGTTTGTCTAACTTGACTCTCTGATAGTCAGCCCATACGTCAGCCAGCAGAAGACGCAGCTCAGTGGCAATTACAACAATCCTCCAAAGCTGGCAGCAAAAATGAATACCGTCAGCTTCCCTGCTGATACCAAAAGCACTCAAGCATGCACCATTGCAACCAGGCTGAGTTAATCACACCCTTGGCAGTGCTTGCATGAATGCTGCTACAACACTCATGGTTCAACGTAGGAAAGCATCAAATCCAAAAAACTTTGCAGCGGCCGACTCACTCATGACTCCTACTGCCCTCAGCACTCCTGCAACACCATTCAGGATCAAGGAGACCATGGCACTGCAGGCGTAGAACAGCGCCAGTATGATCATGCTGGACAGGTAGATGCGCAGCACACCAGGTGACTCTGTGCGGCCGTCTGGCAGCTTTCTGGGCATGGCGTTGTCTTGCAGGAAGTCATACAGCTGAGACAGCCCAGGTACGTAGACGGGCAGCTTGTACTTCTTGGTGTAAGCTGGACTGCAGTCAAGCCAAGCAACAGATGAATGATAGCTACAAGAGAGACCTTGATACCCGCAGCAGCTTGAAGATTATTAATGCTTCTTGTCTAAGAGTGTTGATGGCCCGTGAGTGGTGATGGTGGTGCAAGGGCAAAGGAGGGGATCATGCAGCTGCTCCATAAAAAGGAGCACTGACTGGTGGAGGAGCAGCGCTGCTCAGAGCCTTCACATATGGCATATTGTTTTTCAAAGCCAACTGTCAGCACTGCCAGAGTAGCATACACAGGAATTCCACACACAGCGTATGTACTTTTGATCTGTTCTGAAAGTTTGTGCTTGGCCCAGGTCATTCAAGTGAAACGAGGGGTCGCACTCACTCTGCCTGTCTGACTTCTGCAATGCCTGGCTGCTGGCTGGCAGTCTGCTTTGCACCATCTCCATACAAAAAGGTCGGTTGCAGGAACGGAATAATAAACTGCAACACATGTCAGCCAAGTCGTTTGTTGGCTTCCAGCAACAACTGGTTGAGCAACGACCTATGTGGGAAATGGTCATGCTGATCCATTGTCACACTGGTAGATGCTCACTGCCTGGAGGCATGGTGGCTGCGCTCTACTGCAGCTGCCGCTGCTTTGCGGCTGACATCAACAGTTACGGACGGTTCAGTGTCAGCAATAACAGCAGGAGCCGCAACAACCACGCTCTGCTCAGCCACCTCTCTGCTGTGTTGTCTGCTCCAAGCTTCATGCACTTGGATCATGCACAGGAGCCACTCACCATGCCAACAAACAGCAGACCACCCATAATACCCAGTTGCACCCTGGGCGGCAGTCTATCAAACCAATTCAATGCTGACCCGCCCGACTGCTGTGGTTGGCTGCTGCTGCTGCTGTTACTGCTACTGCTGCTGCTGCTGCTGCTGTCCCCGCTGCTGCTACTGGCTGCTTGGCAACTGTGCTGTTTCCGCTGCGTCAATATGGGCCAGCTGATTCCTTTTGTCGTCTGTAGCAAGCCGCCTCCCCTGTGCAGAGTACTGGATGCTGAGGGCTGCACATAGGGATGGAGAGCTACAGCAGGTGCTTGTTGACTACACCTGGCTCTTAAACAGTGACTGCTGCGGCCCAAAAGCAGCTGAGTCTGCATTTTGGTTTGGCTTAGTGTCTAACCACTCTTATGAAGCAACAGCGGATCAGGCGCACAGAACAAGCACTGCGAAGGACTTTCAAGCCCCCTCAATGATGCTCTATCCTGTGCAAGACTAAACAAGTTAATCAACAGAATAACGACAAAGGCGTTAGTGCATCTCAGACCTGCACATGCTTCACAGCGGCAGAACCATCGGACAGGGTAACATGTCCACCGACTCCCGGACTGTCGGCTTGATGCGTCGTACGCGAAGCAAAGATGCTTATAGCTGATATAAGATAGCCAATTAGCAGCGTGAGCTTTTGGTGAACCTGCAAGGCGCGAATCCTTCTACCGGCAAACTCGAAGTGGGTCCCCGTCCATTCATTATGCCTCGCGACAGAGTATAAACATAATCATGTAATCACTTGAATCCATCTGCACGGGCCAGCCTCGTGTTGGCCCGAAGTTGCAAAGGGCTGCAGCAGTGGGCTATGGAAGTGCAGCGTAGACACGCAGCTACCGCCTGCCGCCATGCAGCATGTAAAACATGGAAGTACTTGAGATCAAACTACTGGGAGCTGTTAGCCAGTGTACTTGAGGCAGCGACCCTTGTGCTGATAGTTTTCTTCCAGGACGTGGCCTTCAAGGTACCTACTCTACAGTGGCAGCTAGAACTCCATTTGGGACCTTGGATCCACAATTTCTCGTGCATGCTGTAGGAAATTATTGTCACAAGTGCAGCTCTACTGACTGTCAGCTTCTGCCTCCATGGTGTGGCATACAGCGCTGGACAATGTCAAGTGAGTGCTTCAGCAAGAGAATGTCGAATTGGTCGGATGGGACAATGTAGCAACACGCGGTTCACCCAGGAAGAAGACACACTTGCAGCTTTCACGCTGCTTTCCCACGTCACTAGTGCCTGTTGTAATGGCACGCTGTGGTCACTGAATCAACAACAGGGTCCCAACAGCACTCGTCCCTGCTCGCTTACAATGCATACTTGTGAATCATACAGCAGTTGAACAGCGTCACCACGTTTACATGCTTCAGGCCCTGGTTGCCAGCACCGTGCATGTCATGTCAGTACTGTCCGACATGCTGACTGTACATAACTGCGGCAGTTTCAATGTGTGATTATTTTCTGCTCCCTCCCTGCTGCTCTGCATGCAGAAATGGCCTAAAGTCATTGAAATCATCGCACCCTTGCTCTTCTATGGCCTTGTTCCAGCCGCGTACATGGCAACCCAGATTACATACAAGACTGTTTTCATCATCATCAATTACTGGTTCATATTCTGGCAAATCATCTTCTGGGTGGCTCTGGGGCGAAATTTCATGCAAGAATACCTTGAAGACTGGAACCCTAGGCAGGTGGGTTGCAACAACTTGCAGTTTAAAGGATGAATCTTTGGGAGCTCCTATTGGAACAGCTGCCCAAGCCCAGCAACAGCCTGCCAATCAAGTGGATATAAACAGCAGTACTATCCTCAGCCGGAGGAGAGCTGCAGCTATTGCTGAATGGTGACGTTTGTATATGCTTTGTTTGGAGCTCACTGTGTTGTTTATGTGTTTACAAAGTGTGGACTGCTGTGTGATGCCTGTGACCTCAGCAGTATGTTGTGCTACTGCTGCACTATCTCCTCCAGCATGTCTTGTTCCTTGGTGAGGTATCTGGTCACCCAAATAATGTTCCTTGCCTTGCAGGTGTGGGACACTCCCCTGATACAGCACTGTGCAACAGTGATTGCAATCAGCTGGATGGTCTGCGAAGCAGTGATGGGATCTGTTCAGATATTTGTGGTTGTCTTCAACATATCTCTAGCTACCAACGCAGCAGCAGCAATCATGCTGTGCTATGTCATGCAGCTGCTTCCGCTGCTTTGGGCAGTCATCTTCACCTTTGTCTATCCAGCACACATCAAGAAAAAGTGGGGGTATCAGTATGGTGTACGACAGACATGTTTTCCACCTCCGCCTCTTCAATGGAGTTCTAGTGCAAGTTCAGTGCAAGGGTTGTTGCCACCTACTACTAGCAGCAGTCCTGCCGGGGGGAGCACTGTGGAGGAACCCAGTGCGCTTGATCTGGGGCTTGTGGTGGAGATACACAGCACAGAGGAAAGCGGCTGCCACGGCGTCAAGAAAGACCATGAAGTGCAACAAGAGCCATGTCCGAAGGATTCCAGGGCAAGTGACCAGGGTGTGACAAGGGAATGCATTGATGGAGGATCATAATGTGGTCGTTCTTTGCCAACTTGGCACTGCCAACATTGCGTTGCTCTAAGATATGCATCTGGCAACGGAAATTGATGTATAAGGGGCGCGGGATCAGTTTTGTGCTCTGCAAGAACAATGCAAGCAGCAGCTGTTACTTAAGCTGACACCAGCCATGGCTTTGGCTCTGCAGGCCAATTGCATGAGCCCTAATGTGTAAAACATGCAACCTGCTGCTTGAAAGAGCAATAAAGACAGAGAAAGGAGCTACCTACTTTCTTGTCGATAGAGCTTCCACAAGCGGTCTTGAGTGCTGCTGAGGGCGTGCAGAGCTGCTTCATCTGTACAACGATTCTGGTTCAATGTAGAGTTGCAAGCTTACGCAAGCGTCACTGGCCACTGGTTTTTTCCTGAGTTGCGGGCCTGCCATCAGGCGCAGGCTCACCCATCCTCTTGTCTAGACTAGTTTTGTATAGTTGGCGCAATGACGGAGTTCTTGAAGCGTGGAGCTCCCGGCATGTCTGTGAGTGTTCACTGCAGATCCTCACTTCGAGCACACCAGCACTGGAAGGACACAGCAAATGCTTTGCTTCAAGCATCGCTACCAGGTGTTGAGCAGTAGCTTAGTTACAGCTCATGCAGACGTATTCTTTGCTGTCTGCAGTCTGTGAAAGACATGCCCGTAGTGCAAGATATGCCTCCAGTTGGAGGCTTCCCTTCCATCCGTATTCAGCGAAGATTACCAAGTACAGGGCCCAAGGGTGCAGCTGTATTTGCTGTGGGCGCTGCAGTGATGGCTTATGGCTACTACAATGTAAGCTGCAGAAACTGCAGCATCAACCAGCAAACAGTGTATGCTTGCAACTGCGCACAAAGAGACAGTCCTTGCAAGCCCTTGTGCGTGCTGATTCATATCACCCTTTGGCCCATGCATCTGGTAGCGCATTAGCGCAGCAGGTCAAGGCAGTGCCACTGCAGAAACACTAATAGTCAACAACCTGCTGGTGGCATGGCAACCAGTTGAGGAACATATCAATGACATTCCTACAGACCTTTGTCATAGTTCAGACTGGCAACTGCCGTCACCTCATGTTCCACGCAGGTCTACCACATGATTCAAGACAGAAAGTGAGCTTCAATTTGACGACCAAAAGTCTTGTGCAAGTGCCAGCAGCCTTTCTGCAAAGGCCACCAGCAGCAGCAGCACCTCCACCGACAGCAACCACCTGCCGTGTTAACTGCCACCAGCTGTCAACAGCAGCAGCAGCACTCTTGCAGATTGCGCATAGCATTTTGCAGTCGAAAACAGGGTACTATCTCCAGACCATTGAGCAGATGATGCAGCAAGTTAACCAACACCAGCAGTAGCAGTCACAGCAGTATAACTGCTAAAGCCTTACAACATCATTGTCAATGAGAGGTGCCGTTTGTTTTGTTTCTGCAGAGCTGGCTTGCATGAGCTTCAGATGCACAGAGCACCTATCATTCCTGTCTTGCAAGCAGAAGAGGATGTCATGTAAGCAGTTCTCCATGCTCATTGGCGCAGGATAACATCCTGCAACAGCAACCCTGTCTGCAACCTTCTTGCTGACTTGATGAGTGAGCCAGGATGTGCTGGCAGTCACATCTGCTTGATGTATTTGCAAGCAGTTAGGTGTTGATACTGGGCCTGCTGGCCCTGCTTTTGTCTTCTGGGCTGCTTCGCCAGTATGTTGTGATCAATGACAGCTTGCTGCTTGATCAGAGAACGAGATGCTGTGTGACTGTATGACTTGCAGGTGGGCAGCTCGCCGCCAGGCAGAGTTGGCATATGAAGCCCGAATAATGAAGAATGTGAGTAACTTGGCCCATGTGCTGTTGCATTGCTTCAGCTGCAACGGTCAAGCAGCAAGTGAGAGAAGTCAAGCCACTGTTATGTGTCGCCAGTCGGCTCCGTTGCATATGAAATGCTGGTCTGCAGTTGGGTGTCCTTGAAACTTCCAATTGGTTGCTGGCAAGCAGTGCACAGCTGTGCAGTGAAGCAGCTTCGCACTGCAGCCTCAACTGGGTTAGATCCTGGTGTCGCACAATCCATAAAGCAGCCAGTCGAGCCCTTCAGTGCACAGGATAAGCTGGTGTCACTGTTTTGAATCCCTGCTGAATTGTGGCTGAGGCTGTAATTTGGCTGGTGATGATTGCTCCTCCTCCTGCTCCTGCTGCTGCTGCAGGTGCCCGGCTGGGAGGTTGGCAAGAGTAACTCGGCCACTGGCCGCTGGATTCCACCACCAACACCCTTTGGCATTCAAGACCCTATCATCAGATGATTAAGCAGGAGCTGGCTGAGCGAGCAGCTGACGCGATGGGCGCAGCAGGCAGTACAGCAGCAGTAGGAGCAGTGGGCAGTACAGCTGGCGGTACATGTCTCATTTACAGAGGTAGTTGGTGATCTGCCATGCCAACAGACGGGTTTACGGCGGTACATTGACTGTGATGAAGCCGGGGGAGTGTCCTTGCATAGATGAAGGGCAGTGCGTAGGTTTGATGGGTAAGCAGCAGCAGTGCTGCTGTGGAGTAACTGCAGCGGACGGCCTGTATGACACATTGACAGGTCACCAACGGTTTGGTACTCATACAAGTAGTATGGTGTTGTTGTGTGGCTGATTTGCAAAAAGGTGCAGGAGTGCTGGTCGCGGGGAGATAGAGATGTTAGGATCTGCATGCTGTGTTGCAGCAGCAGAGCAGAATTTCATCCACAGTTGCAGGCGTCATACGCAAGTTGTGGGCTCTGCCAGCCATGAACCCGAAGCAATATAAGCTGGGGCATTAAGGTATACTTGCAATGACGAAAGGCTTTACCCTATGTGCAGGCGGCCTCAGTGTGAGGTGGAAAAAGGTTGAAACCGCAACTTCCTCTGTTTATGCTGTGTTCTGTTGCAACTGGGCCATTGGGCCACTGTCGGGACAACCGTTCTAGTGTATGGGCTGCTGCAGTACATGATCACGGGTGAATGCACTCCAGGCCGATAGGCGCTTAATTTGACATGAAAACACACCGCTATGCCTGGCTGTGCCTGTGCAGAACCATTGCATGGGCGTAAAGTGACCATAACTAAGCACCAATGTCAGTTTAGAGTATACCTCACTGTTGGGTGGGCCCGGGGCATGCACACCAGTAGCAAGCTGGCTGTAGCCACCTCTGTGATAACTACTTGACGAGCGTATGTTGAGCCAGAGTCGAGGTCGATTCACCGTCGCTGTAATGACAAGGTGGCTTATCCTCCTGGCGTGCTCAAGCCCAACGCCGGGCTGTATTGCAGCTTAGACAAAGCTCTTCCTAGCGCGTAAAATCTATAATTCACTGTGCTACACAGCAGCGAAATACAGCAAGCAGCTCGCGCACATGTTCAAACTTCCTTCAGTTCACCAATTGTTGTGTGACAGGCAGGCGGATATGGCTCGTTGTTGTAGAGATCTGCATTGATATGTATGCATCCCACCTCTGCCTAAGGTTGATCATGGGGCCAGCACACTTGCTTGATGACTGACGAGCAGCGGGCAGCATGTCCCACCGGCGTCGTGGCTTTGCAGCCATCAATGTCAAACGCAAAGATCAGGTTAGGTTTTGTGCGATCCTGTAAGACGTGCTAAATCAGTGCCAGTGCCTTCTCAGTGATGTACAGGCTGATACCATGTTGGCATCTTGAATCCCTCTGAAGGTGCCTGTTCTGCTTTGTCCAGGACCAAAATGGAAGGGAAACGGAAAGAGTTGAGGCATTAGAAGCTCGTCTGGTGCGTAGCGACCGATCGTGGATTGGCTTAAGCAGTCTGTGAATGCAGTACTGGCCAATGCAATAACTAACCTCCATGCCAGCTAACGCTCAACGCACCACACTTGCTTTGATATCTTGCTGAGCATGCTGTGACATGCCAACCTTTTGTTGTATTCATTCAAGAATGTGCCTGGTAGGCAACAGCATGAGAGTCCTGCAACTCCCAGCAGCATGCATCAAGCACCTCTACCTGTGCCCGCTGCTTGCCTTTACGAGACATGCTCTGCATGTGTATCTCGTCCTTGGTTTCCGATGCTCATGTGAGTACGACGCTCATCATCTGCTGCTGTAGGTGAAGCAATATCAGGATGCAGTAGGGCTTATCACAGCTAGACAGAATGCAGCAGCAGCAGAGCTGTTACAGCAGCTCCTGCAGGAGCCTCTACTGCAAGACCGCTCTAGTGCCAACGAAGGAAAAGCAGCAGGTGATTCAACAGATTCTGCGTGTCATCGCTCCTGACCTCATGCCTCCAAATCTGCTGGCGGCACGTACCTGTTGGCTGTAAGTTGTTGCAGACTTGAGGTGCTTCCCAAACAAACTCAAACTGTGTGGCATATTGTCTGCAGGCACCAATGCAACTGCAGCTGCATCACAATCCAAAGTGCTACAGGGCATGCGCTACAATGTCCTGTATAACCTTGCACCCCTTCTTGGCCATAGCCAGGCGGCTTTGGACATCTGGAGCCAGGTCATACAGTACAGCCCCAGCAGCACCAAGGCCTGGGAGGAGTCCAGCATCACACTTGCACAAAGGGGCCAGTTGTATCCTGCAGTATGTGCTGCTGAGCGTGCCCTGCAGCTGAAGCCAGACAGCATTGTGCTCCTGGAGCGGCTGGTGGTACTGTCAGCAGCGCAGGGTGACTGGATAGGTGCTGGACAAATGCTGCTAGAGTTGGCCAAGAGGACTGGTGGCGTGCACCATTGGTATGTTGGCTGCACCACGGACCAGGCCAGCTGCATCAACTGACACACCAGAAATGTTGCTTCTCATCTTTTGGAGGGTGCAAGCCTCCTCTGCTGACAGACAGACAGTAGCCCAACTAAAAGTGCCCAACCTAATTGAGCGGTATGCTGAGTGCAGCGTATGTGTATGACAGAAGCCATTCAGCCATTCAGCTCTGTGATGCTTGTGCTGGTCTTTCCTGCAGGCTCGCTGGCCTTTCAAACGTTGTACCTAAGACTACAGGCTTCACACACACAGACATACAGCACTGTCTGCAGCAGGACTTCAACACAGTAGAGTACCTTGCTGAGCAGTTCAGAAGCGCCTCAGACGAGCAGCATAAACTGCAGCAGGAGCAGCAGGGTCCCCTGGTGAAGGTCCTGCAGGTTGGCAGTGTACTGGACCTGCTGCAGCAGCTGATACGGGAGCTGTGCTCACATGACAGCAGCATCAAACAGGCTGGCAGCAATAAAAGCAGCAGCACAGCAATCGGCAGCAGTTCTGAGCATCCTGGTAAGCTGAAAGAAAGCAGTCATGCTCAAGGGGTAACTAGCCTAGATAACAGTGCTACCAAAGGTCTTGGAGATGCAGGAGCAGAGACCAGTCCTAGCTGCGCAAGGGAAGCTTCCCCTGCTGATGCTGCCATGCATGGCACTTCCTGGTTAGCACAGTTGAAAGTAAAATATGAGAACCCAACAGCATTCGGCAAGCCTACGGCACCTGTGGTCATCGACACAGTCATGGAGCCAGCAGACCATAGACCACCAGCTCCTGAAGATCAGCAACAGACAGCAGCAGCTGATCAGGAGCAAAAGGCTGCTGCTGCCAGTGGTGATGTGACCATGTCAGAGGCAACTGATCAGCAGCAAGAGCAGCAGCAGAACGACAGTGACACAAACAATTATCCCAGTAAGCAGCCAGAGGTGCAGGAAGCACGTGAACAGCAGCAGCCACAAGGTGACAAAAATTCACTGCCAGCGGCGGATGAACTGCCAACTGCTCACGGTCATGCTGCCGCTGGCTGCAAACAGCAGGCTGGTAAACCTCCAGCAGGTGCACTGTCCGGCAGAGGCAGGGCCGGGCTCAAACATAACAGGCCAGCTGGGCAGCTTGTGCACAAGCCAGTGCTCACGGCTCTGCAGCTGGTGCAGGAGACTGTTGGTCGGTGGCTACCGCATGCAGCACCGGCAGCAATTCAGGCACAGACCAGCAGCTGTAGTGAGGCACGAGGAACGGCGGGGACCAGTGTAACAGGGGTGCTGCCTCCTCAACTGCAACAGCGTGTGCAGCCACAGCCAGAGCAGAGGGCAGGAGCCAGGCACACCTGCCTTGCCCGCAGCAGTACTGTACATGCTGAGCCATCAAGCGCGGCGGCGTCTGCTGCTGCAGACGCTGGGCTCGTCATCACTGCAGCTGACACTTGGAACACATGGGCCAGTTTTGAGCAGCAGTTGCTGGAAGAATGCTGTCAGTGGCCCAGCTGCTTTCCCATGAAGCTGGCAAAGCAGCTGCTAGCTAAGCTGCTTTGTGCAGCAGAGGAGCTCCAGCTGCCAACGGAAGTCTGCTGCCTGCTGCTGAAGCTGGCTGCGCATGTGCCACTCAAGCAGCTGTCGCAGCAGCAGCATCTAGTGCTTGCTGAGCTTCATATGGATGCTGCCACTGCCATCAGGATGACTGGCCAAGCGCCTGAGCACATTAGCAGTCAAAGCAACGCCAAACCTGGACCTGCAGCAGCAGCCAAGGCAGGAGGAGGCATCGTTGAGAGTGGAGCTGTAGCACCCAACAAACCTGCAGCATCAGGAGGGGGCAGGAAGCGCCCCCGGTCTATTGCTGCTGCTGCTGCGATTGCTGCCAGTACTACTGAGGCTGGTGCCGCTGAAATTATTCCTGCGGCAGCTGCTGCATCACCCACAGCGGGGAGCGTTCCAGCAGTAGGGGTTGCTTCTGTGGCTGCTGCAGCTGCTGTAAGCAGTGCCGGCTTCGATGGCAGTTCAGGTCTCCCAACGGCCTCAGCTGCTAAGAGGGCTCGGACCATCAGACCTATCACACGTCAGCAGCAGCAGCAGCGGCAGCCGTGCCAAGGAGGTGATGCTGCAGTTGCTGATGCTGGTGAAGCTGGTGCTACTGCTGCTGCTAGTGGTGGCACTTCACGGGCGCAAAAACAGTTAGAGCATGCGCAGGCAGAGGCGCTGCGGCAGCAGCATGTGCAGCAGCATTTACGGGCATGTCAGAGTCACCTTCAGCAGTATGTTGCTGCTCAATGTGTGTGGCAGAGCAGCAACATGACAGCCAGCCACAATGTGTCCAGCACACGTGACAGTGATCATGCAGCAGCAGCAGCAAAGGCAGCCGATGATCGAGGTGCCGAGTCTGAGCCCCCTGACCCATGGCTCAACAGATTTTGGGATGTAGCAAGTAGTGAAGGTATGCAAGGGCTGGCAGCATTAAAGCAGCTGTGGTGGCTGCAGGTGAGCAGCAGCAGCAGCAGCCTGGACGCACATGATCGGCAACTCAGCGACAATAATGCTGTTGAGGCAGTGACAGCAGCAGGCCAGCAGCCACAGCAGCAGTGTAGCCCAGCAAATGCCTGTCAGCTGGCTCCTCAATGGGCACAGCTGATTCATAAGCTCAACAGTGCTGGCACTGGTGCTGGTGCTGGTGTGTCATATGAAGGTGGTAGCGCTGCTGGCATCAGTGGCAGCAGCCAGCAGTGTAGCTCACCTGCAACTTGGGCTGCTTCACTAGCAGGCTGGCAATGTAGTCAGCCCCAGCAGCAGCAGCATCAGCATGCAGCACCCAGCATAGTTGGGAGGCTTGCTGTTGTACATGAGGAATGGGGTCCCATGCTGAGGGTGCCGGGCCTGGCAGCCTATGCCACCTATGGGTTGCTTGACCCTGATGTTGTTGGAGCACAATTGCCACCAAGCATAGCAGGCCCGAGGGATAAGGAGGCTCTACACCGACTTGTGCAGCACTGTCAGCAAGTGCAGCTGCCACCCACACTTGGAGTCAAATCTGTTATAACGCCAGATCACCCTGACATCTCAGTTAGTAGTTCAGTAGCAGCAGAAGCACCGGCAGCGGCAGAAGCACCAGCAGAGGCAGCTGAGGCAGGCACCACACAGCTAGCTTCCGGGGGGCCAGACCCTGCTGATTTGAGGCGCTGGTGGGTGTCGGCTCGACTCTGGGAAGCTCAGCATCAGTTGACAGCAGCAGATGCAGCAGGCAAAAGCTGCTTGGAATGGTTTGCGGCATCAGCTGCTGCTGCTGCAGGATCTCCTGCTCCTGACAGCAATGCTGTAACAAGGTCAGAACAGCAGCAGCAGCAGCAGCAGCTGCAGCTGGGGCAGGGAACTCAGGGGTCTGTTCCTGCAGCAGTGAAGCTTCCCAGCTGTCAATATGATGCGTGCATCAGCGAGGACCTTGTTAAACAGAAGCTGGACTGCATGTGGCTGACAATGCAGATTGCTGCTGCAGAGAAGCAGCAGCAGGAGCAGGAGGCATTGTTCAAGCAGCTGCAGCAGCTACTGACAGCCCAGGGGCAACAACAGCAGCAGCAGCAGCAACACCTTGACAGACAGCAGCAGCAGCAGCAGCATCTGGGATATGCGTTGAAGCAGCCAATGCTGCAGGAGCAGCAGGATCACCAACTGCAACACCACCGTATGCCTGAGCAGCAGCTGCGGCAGCAGGAGACTGCTGTAGTGCAATTGATTGAGCAGATCAGGGGCATTGCTGATGCTGTGCTTGCTTCCCTCAGGGGTCGCTGCCTTGATGGCCTGCACACAGGTGAACATGAACCCCCAGCACAATAATCATTCCTGCATGACCTGCCTGTGACACACACCACAGCTTGGGGGTATCTATGTACACTGCTAACAAGGGTTTCAACTGTGTTCTCCAGTCACATGGTTGTTGCCTGTGCTGTTCGCTCTTCTGCTGCTAGCATCCACTAGTGCTGCTGCTGCTGCTGCTATGTTGCCGTGCAGGTGATGCAACCAGTAAAAAGCTGCAGGGCTTGAAGCTCATCCAGAAAACAAGCAACCGAGCTGTCACAGCGGTGTCTAGAGCTGTTGCTGCTGCATCAGCCAGGAGCTGGTCTGGCCAGCAGGCACATGAGGCATTGACGCCAACTGCTCAGCACATGCAGTTGCCAGTGAATGGATGGCAGCAGCAGCTGCAGCAGCAGCAACAGTCCTACCGATGCACTGAGCTGCAGTGTATTCTGCTGCAGTTGCAGCGGCTCATACAGCTGTACTGCCTGCAGGATAGTTCAACAGCAGGTGATGGGGCGGCATCATCAAGCAGAGCAGCAGCTTCACATTGGCAAGCCAAGGGCCACATGAGTGCCGCAGCAGCCACACAGGTCATCAGCTGTCTGAGCGAGCTCAACAGGTTCTGGGAACACTGCACGAAGCCCATCAGCAGTGCTGCAGAGCAAGACGCTGCAGCCAAGCCTGCTGGGGGGCAGCACATACCCAAGATAAAGCTGCAGGACTCAGGCACACAACCGCAGCCCAATGATCATCATCAGCAACATCAGCAGCAACGTGGTGCAGCAGCTGCCAAAGCAGCGTTTAATTCAGAGGCTGAGGACAAGGATGCGACAATGCAAGAAGCTGGTGCTGCTTCTGGCAAACAGCATGAGGAGCAGCAGCAACAGCGAGAAAACTTGGCCTTTGTTGCAAAGCTGCCAGGGCTAATAGCTGATGGCGATTCGGCCGAGCAGGCACTACAAGAAGCAGCAACGGTGCTGAGATTAGTACAGGCAGCTGAACAAGTGCAGCCAGGGGAGCAGTTGTTGCTGCAGGAATTGCAGCGACATCCTGGATTGCTGGTACTGCTGGGGCAGGTGCAGGCACAGCTGCTGGAGCTGCTGGCAAGCAAGTGCCCCCAGGACATTGAGATTCCCCAAGTAGCTGCTGCTGAGCTAGCAGGAGCTCCTCCTCCTCCTCCTGCTGCTGTTGCTGAGGCACAGCAGCTGGGAGCAGGTGAAACAGCAGGAGCAGCAGCAACAAAAGCAACAGGCGCAACAACAACAGCAGCAGAGCTGACCACTAGCGATATTGTTGTAGGAGTTACAGGTACTCGACACCTGAGGTTGCGCACCTCAAGTGCTGCTGTGGATGCTGCTGCTGCTACTGCTGCACCCAGTACATCAGGAGCAGCAGCAGCTGGTCAGCTCAAGGGCAGCCTTGGCAGAGGCCTGCTTGGCCATGGCAAATTAGGCCTCAAGACCAACAAGGAGAGGATGCTGCTGCAAGAGGCAGCTGTCAGTGTCTTGGCAGTTCATGAGTTGGACCCCCGGGTGTCTGGTGATCCTGAGGGGGTGTTGGGTTTAGTTGAGGGTTTGTATAGCCTGCTGAGCGTGAGGTTTTGGGATGCTGATCAGGGCCTGCGCAGGGTTTTGATGGTGGCATGGGGCCGCCTGCAACTGGTGTTCTTTCGTCTACAGCAGCAGCAGCATGGCCAGCAGCAGCAGTTGTTGCTGCGTGTAGATCAAGCTCTGGGTCAGTTGCTGCTTGACATCTATGGCTTTGCTGTGCCTTGGAGAAGCAGCGCCTTTGGCAGAGCTCCTCTCGTCAAGTCACTGGCTGCTGCTGCTGTTAAGCACACGGTGATGGCAGCGGCAGTGCCACCAGCACTGGCAGCTACACCTGCTGTACCTGCAGCCAGGACAGCGGGCACTTCTCTAGGATCCATAGCAATGGCAGCATTGACTGCAACTCAGCAACAACCTGCTGAGAGCCGACAGCAGACTGCAGTGGTTGACACATCGGCAGTGGCAAAGGCATCAGTGATAGCTGTACAGCAGCTTCATGCAGTTGCGTCAGCAGCAGCAAAACATGCAGGCCAACCCAGCTGTCAGGACCAGGACGCCTGCCTCAGCCTGTTTGCTGCCAAGCCAAGAGCAAATCCGACAAAGCCCCAGAACGAGCCAGCAACACTTGCAGAGCAACACAACTTGGCAGACCTGCTGACTGTGTGGAGGTACATCTCAATGTGGGCCAAGCCAGGGCAAATCCAACAAAGCCCCAGAATGAATCAGTCACACCTGCAGAATTCACATGCTCGTAACTCAAAGAGACTTCTGTTGTCAGTAGGTGCTGCTGCTGCTGAGGAAGTGATAAGCAGCCTGAACCAGCGGCAGCTGCAGCAGCAGCAGGGTGTTGCACTGCAGCTTCATGAAGCAGCTGGTCTCCAGGGGACACAGGATTCGCTGCTGCTGCCAAGTGGTCCAGTGGGGGCAGGTATGCCGGCAGTCATCCCAGCAAGAGCAGCCGCCGCAGCAGCTCCCTCACCACATGGCCGCAGCAGCCCCTGCAGCAGGCATGGCAGTGGTGCAAGTGACAGTGACAGCGAAGCAACAACCCATAGTGGTGATGATGATGAAGATGATGAGGAGAAAGAGGAGGAAGACGAGTGGCCTGCAAGTGCGCTTGACATGGAAGCACACTACTGGAAGCAGAAGCAGCTGAAGCTTGTGGTTGTGAAATTACAGCAGCAGCTGGCACCACCACCTGTACAGCTGCTTGCTGCTGCCGCTGAGCGTCTGATCTTTGTGTTGGATAGGCAGCATCTGAATCAGCAGCAGCAACAACAGGCTACAGGTGCTAGTGGTAGGTTGGCTCCAAGGGATGCTGTGCACTTGTTCCTCACAGGCATGTGTCCACAACAGACAAAACAGGCAGCACCAGCAGCAGCAGCAGCCCCAGCAGCAGGTGGGGATGATTGTCAGGTGCAGGCTGCAGGTCATGATCAAGACACTGTTGATACAGAAAATAAGGGACAGGGCTCACCAATACAAGCCAGATCTGCAGCATTTGGGAATTATGCTGGTGTTGCTGGTGGTGCAGCAGCAGACAATGACTGGGACACAGAGATGTCTGATGCAGATGATGAAGCTACCCCAGCACAACTCACTGTTGCTGCAGGCTTAACAGCTCCAGCACAGGCTGCCACCCCTGCTGCTGCTGCTGCTGCTGCTGCCAACTCCTTCAACCCTGTGTACGGCTGGACTACAGCAGACCTTGAACTTGTTAATGGCAGCCCTCCTCTGCAGGACCTGCTGAGTCCAGGCTATTCGCAGGCTGACCTGGCATTGGTAGACCCCCTGCTAGAAGTTCATTGCCTGCTGTACCATGCAGCAGGTTTCATCATGCCTGACATTGAAGCGGGTTCTGCCAGCCTGACTGAGGGTTTGGTTGGTGAAGTCAAGGCCTATGAGGAGATGCTGCTGTGTGACCTGGCAGTCAGGCCTGAGAGTATCAGGCCATGGCACAGACTGGCACAGCTCTACTACGATACATTGCAGGTGAGAGGCATGTTCAACTTGGCCTCAGCTGCGATCAGCATCACACATGTGCTCAGCAGGTTGGATGATGAGTTTCTGTTGGTTTGCATGTGGGATGTTGACAGCCAGCCTTCATTGTTTGTGGAGGAATAAGTTGTCATTATTGGGCTGTCATGTTGCCAGGATGCCGCTTTTACATCATATGGTATGTCACTATGACCAATCACCTTGCATGCGCTGGTCCACGGCTGCTCGCAGGAGCCCAACATTGGCCTGTTGGAGAAAGCAGCGGGAGATAGTCCGGCCAAGCACTGGCATGCAGCAGCAGCAGCACAGTCACACGGCAGCATGCACAACAGCAACCGCTGGCAGCAGCTGCAGACTCTACAGCGGTACAGCCGACATGCACTACGCAGTGCCATGGTCGCCAGTCACATGCTACAGCTGCAGCAGCAGCAGCATCAACAGCAGCAGTGTGAGTTGCGTGATGAAAAGGATGAGTTTGTCGTGTCTGATTGTGTAGACCAACTGGGTGTGCTGCTGCGTGATGCTGCCATGTGCCTGGGCCCTTGGTTTGAGCCCTGGCAGTATAGGCCTGCAAAGACGGCGTTCAGGCAGCAGCTGCTGCAGGCAGCACAGGTGAGGCACCATTTTTCATTCATTCTGCTTGGTTGTGTCTTGTATCAGCTGTAACTTACTGTTCTGACCTCTTGGTGTGGCATAGGTCAATCCAGCCACCTCACATGTGCTGTATGTCAGTGACCAGACAATGATGATTGACGTTTGCAGGGCAACAGCCGCTTTTCCAACCCTCAGAGTGGCATCAACTCACCTTGCAAAGTTGCTGCCCGTGTGCACCTGCCCTGCAGACTTGTTGTGAGAGAGCTCAGCAGCAGCTACAGTCCCAAGCCTGGGAGTCTGCATTCTTCCTAGGACAAACCATTGCCAAGTCCAAGGCGCCTGGTTGGTCAGGGAAGGCGCTGAGGTTTTATGCCCTGGCCTGTCACCAATCCAGGGCTACAGACAGGCATGGAGCAGCATTTCTGCTGCCTTATGTAAAACTCCATGGGACAAGGCTCAAACTGCTGGCAGGCGCTCTCACCAACAGCAGTGGCAGCAGCAGTTGCAGCTCCAGCAGACTACACAAGCCAAGCGTTGCTGAGGATATTGTCATTGACAGGTCATGTGCGCCACTAGGCACCCTGTTGCAGGTTATGCAGCAGCTGTTGGACTGGTGTTTCACAGCAGAAGCTAGGTCACGGCTGTCATCAGTGTTGGCAGACCTCCTGGGCTCACCCCTGCTGGCTCTCCCTTACACAGAGCAGCTAGGTGCAGTGCTGAGCCTGCAGCAACATTTCAGCCAGCAGCAGCAGCAGCAGCACAGTCAGCACCAGCAGCAACTTCAACTCTGGCAAGAGGCTGTACAGCTGCTGCTGGATGACTGCTGTAGTGCCCTGCGCTATTGCCAGGAGTGCTACAGCAAGCCGTTGGGTCCGGCTTGCTACAGCCTGGCCAGAGGCCTGTTCCAGCTACGAAGGTGAGTTGCTTGGCACAAGAGCACGGTCGTGTCTCTTCTGTTATGAGCAACAGACCACGGCAACAACCATCTATGTGGATATACAGAAGCAGGAGCAGCAGAAGGAGAAGCTGTCTTGAGGCAGTGAATTTGGTGTCTGGCTGAAGCAAGCTTGCTGCTGCTAAGTGGGACCACGTAGTGTTTTGGCCTTGGTTTGACACGAGCACTTATATCTAACACAACAGCGCCGCATGCTTGGAGTCTTCATGCAGCCATGGCTTGTGTGCAACTCCACCTATCTGCTCTGCAGGTACAACGAGGCCTTTGCAGAGCTGGAGGGCCTGTTCAAGCTGTCGGGCTCCTTCCACAGCAGAAACAAAGAAGTGCCTTTTTCACAAAGCTTCCTCTCAGTTGAGGGTGACATCAAGCCAGCACATCAACCGCACAGACGCAAACAGCAGCGGGAAAGGCGGGGCAACCTGCTGCCAGCAGAGACAGATACAGCAGCAGCAAGGCCTGGAACGGCTAGCAGGAGGCGTAGAAGAACCAGCAGTAGCGCAGTGTTCAAGGCAGCTGCAGGGGCTAGGCAGTCAGCTGATACAGCAGCTGTCCCATGCCAGCAACAGCAGGCAGCTGCTCAGGTGCGGACGGAGCCAGCAACAGCAGTGTCTGAGAGGTGCTGGGGCATGCGGCCTGAGTTTGTTCGTGGGTGGGGAGATGGGGAGAATGACCGGCAGTTCAACATGCGCAACAGGAGGTCGCTGCTGCTCTATCTCAAGGTACGGGGTGGCTGAATGGATGAACATGAGTTCGAGCTTCAAAAGGACCAGGACATGAAGCTCAGATGGGAATGGCAGATGCAGGATGTGTGACAGAAGTGCTAAGTGCTGCACACAGTTGCTTATAGGGAGCTGTGATTAAAGAAGTAACACTGAGCATTGTGGGAGATGAAACCAAAGGCATAGCTTAGGGAAGGCAGGTACAAGAGATGGGGCAGGCAGCCCCTCAAATCCTTACACAAGTACACAGTCTGGCTGCGCTGTTTCCGCAGCTCACTGCATCTTCATGGTGGAGTGATTCAGGGCAGTTGTTTAGGCAAGCTGGTTGACAAGTCCAAGTAGCACATGTGCTCATAAAAGCCTTGATCTGTCGACTATGTGCATTTTCCTGCATCACCAAACTTCAAGTTTTAAGTGTATAAATGTGACAAAACTCACATGCACCTGCAGGTGATCACCGCCAAGCGCGACATGAAACTGTTGGAGCAAGCACGAGAAGGTCTCCTTGGCAGTGTTGGAAACATCAACGGCATTATACAAGAAGGCTTCAAGCCAAAAGACCTTGGGGACCTTGCTGTGGGGCTGCAGTTGCACCTGCTGCTGTTGAAGCTGGGACCTGTGTTGCAGATTTACCAACAGGCTTGGCATCAACTGCAGCAGCAGCAGCAATCACCAGCAGCAGATCCAGCAGCAGCAGCAGGCAGCCGGTCTGGGTCACCGAGGCCACACAATAGTCTTGGATCAGCAGCAGTTGCAACAGCAGATGCAGCCAGCACCAGGTCACAACCACCAGCAGCCCACATTGCTACTGCTGACCATCTGGCCTCTGCAGCAGCTCCTGGATCACCCTTCAAGGTATGGAGTGGCAGAGCAGGCAATAGTGACAAGTGCATGCAGCTGTTTCTGAATGCTTTAACAGCAGCACCTGTCACTGGAGATGTTGACAGCAGCCCTGCAGCAGGCTCAGCAACAGATGGCCCTGCGCAGGAGGGAGTGCTAGCGCTGTTGGAGGGTGCGTATCAACTGTACTTCACTAGGCTGCAGCTGCTTTCGCCAGAGGATGAGCGGCGGCTCAAACTGGGACAGCTGCTCGCAGCAGCAGAGCAGCTCATGCAGCACACAGCTGCAACAGCAGCTGCATCATCTAGTGACTCAGGGTTTAGTCGGCAACTGTTCCATGAGGACAAAGAGGCAGAGAACCTGCTGCAGTTCCTCGCACATGCATACCTGGCAGCTCAAGTGCAGCAACTGCAGCAGCTGCTACAGCAGCAGTCACAGGCAGATACACCTGCTTCCTTGTGTAGCAGCAGCGGCGGCGGCTGGCTGCCTGCGCAAAGATTGATGCAGGTTGCCAAGGTGCTTAAGAAAAGGTGGCAACAACCTCTGCGCAACCTGTCAGTAACTTACCAGCAGTATGTGGCTCAGGTGCAGTGCCTGATGAGGTTTGCTGCCCAGCTGCTGCTGCAGTGTCAGCAGCACCTGGTGGCAGCGGCAGAGGCGGCGGTCCAGAAGCAGCTAGCAGCAGCAGCACTGCCGGCGCTGCAGGCACTTGAGCTGCAGCAGGAGAAACAGCATGAAGCAGTCACACCTGCAGGGAGCAAGTCAGCTCCATCAGCTGCTGATGCTAATGCTGCCAGGGAGGTAATCTTTGCTGAATCGCAGCAGCAGCCCATGCAAGTGGATGGGGAAGCAGCAGCAAACGCAGTTGATGCAGAGCAGCAGCCAGGTGCCAGCAGGGCAGTCACACCTGCACCACCAGATGCACTCGGGGAGGATGATACAGATGCAGCTGTCACCACACCGGGCCAGACTATAGCAGTACAACCAACAGCAGCAGCAGATGCAGCTACACCAGCAGCTACACCGGGGTTGACTCCTGGTGGAGTGGCTGAGGGACGACGGTCCAGAAGAGCAGCAGCAGCAGGAGGAGGAGGAGGAGGCCATGAGCAACATGCTGCTGCCGCAGCAGGTGCTGCTGCAGCAGCACACAGCAACAAGGAGCGCGTGGTTTTCATTGATCCGCATCGTACTGCAGCAGTACATGCTGTCCTGCGGGCCATGAAAGCAGTACAGGACCTTTCTAAGGTCAGCTGCAGCATTTGGCTGGATGACAGCCGGCAGTACCTGCAGCATGTGTAC
Source organism: Coelastrella sp. MACC-549 (assembly GCA_018290735.1). Lineage (NCBI taxonomy): Eukaryota > Viridiplantae > Chlorophyta > Chlorophyceae > Sphaeropleales > Scenedesmaceae > Coelastrella > Coelastrella sp. MACC-549. The sequence goes on from JABEVS010000316.1 coordinate 69,223, forward strand.
CGCCTGGTGTGGAAGCTGGTTGAGCTGGGTGCCACGTCAGCAGGACTGACAACAGCAGCAGTAGCAGCTGGTCAGATGAGTCAACCTACAAGGGAGACCAAATCTTCAGATGCTCTGAAGGCGGCTATCAGCTGCTTGACTGACTTATCCAGAGGGCTTGCTGACAAGCAAGTGGTGGCAGAGAGCAGGGCTGCGTTGGCAAGAGCAGCGGAGCAGGAGCGGCTGCAGCAGGAGATGGCAGAACAACAGCAGCAGCAGCAGCAGCAGAGTGTTATGGAGGCAGGGAATGGTGTGCAACAAGGTGAGGCCCTGGTTCTGCAGCAGCAGCAGCAGGCTGTTAGGGGTCTGCAGCCTGTCAGCAGCAATGCAGTGTTGCAGCAGCAGCAGCAGCGACCTCATCTAGGTCTAGAAGCTGTGGGTCCTTCTCCTCTGGTCCACCCTCAATTACAAGCACGACTTGTGCCTCTGCAGCAACACGTGTTGATACAGCAACATCAAGCCACACTCTTAATAGCTGGCGTGCTGCAGAGAGAACCGCTGCAGGAGCTTCACATCTCACACATATCACAGCAGACGGGGTTGTCCACAGAACAGGTCTGTGGCGTGGCCAAGATTCTGCTGACACGGTGTCGGCAGTTACAGCAGACAGCAACACAGACCACAGTCCAGTTACCTGATGCGCAGTCCACACTGTTGGCTGTGGGTGCAGGAGGTCTTCAAATCACGCTGACAGTCCCAACCCCAGTGCTGGCAGTGGGAGCCGGGCATCACCCTGACACTGCCAGTACACTCCTACAGGCACCAGCAGCGATTGCTGCTACCACAGCACCAGATCCCACAGCAGCGCGCAATGTGACTGCAGCAGCAACAGCAGTAGGTTCACCTGGCAGATTTCAGGCAGTGCAGCTTGCTGCGAGGAGACTGTCTGGATCTGGGCTGCCAGGTCCTGTGAGTAACAATGACAGCACACAGGAGCAGAACACAGAGTCAGTCTCTCCATCTCCTCCACCACCACCAGCAGCAGCAGAAGCAGCAGAGCCATTGACAGCAGCAGGTGCGGACGTCACAAGGGGTGTGTTTGCCAAGGCAGATGCTGCAGGGGATGCTGGGAGCTATGCACGTGAAGTCCTAGCTGGTTCATTCAGTGGTGGTGGAGGGCCGAGTAGCAGGCCAGCGAGCAACAGTGGCCGGGGCAGGAGCAGCAAAAGAACTTGCACGGGCAGTCAGCAGCTCAATGGTGAGGATATGGCAGCAGCAGCACCAGCAGCTGCTGCTGAAAAGATGGCGACTGAGACAGGTAATGCACCAGCCCCAAGTTTTGAGGCAATGGAGCCTCTGCAGGAGGCAACAGCGGCAGCCATCAATGGCGTATTTGCCAGGCCAGGGTGGAAATCAGGTGTGCCTGTGGTGATACAGAATCAAACTTCTGCTTCTGAGCAGGTGGCTGTAGCCGCTGAGCTGCTGCGGAGCATGGGACAGCGAGGCATGGTAGAGCACAATACACAGCAGCAGCAGCGGCAGCAAAGTTGTGATAGAGAAGGCGGGTGAAGCAGCAGTTTGAGGTTCAAGTCCCCTGCACAGCAGACACCATAGAAGGCAAAACCTTTGGCTTCTGAGGCTGGGAAGACGACACTTGAGCAATGTCCTGCTACATCAGCCTGGATATCAGCTGGGATTGGTGGCGGTGGTGCTGATGCTGATGGTGGCTTGAACGTCTATGCACCAATTGTGCGGGGGGTGGAGGGTCAATTTGCACAACAGCAGGACTCACATAGCATGCACTGCATCAGTGAAGAGTAATCTTTCTTGTGGCCGGGTGGAGGCGCAGCTCAGGAAGCAGACATTGGCCAGCGTGACTAAGTACAGCAGCGGTGTTGATGATGGTACGTACCATAATGAAGTCACACGTGTGCATGGCCCCTGTGTTTGCCAGCCATTGCCGGGCTTATTAATAGTCATGATTGACTGCAACTATTTTGTTGGTTCTCAAGTTTTGGTTTGAGCCTTGTGCACTATTGGTGCTACGCACCAGATGCATATTTCGTGATGTGCAGTCTTGTTCACTCCGTCGGTCAGGACTCTCCATTGATGATGCAGTCAGTGCGCCCGGCTAACAGCCCCTGTCACCTATCATCATGTACCTGGTACTGCTCTTAGCCAATTCCAGCAGTGGCTGTGAAGCTTGCTGGGTCACTTCCGCTACCATTGAATGGTGCAAACTGCATCATCTCTCCATCAGCGGCCCAGCAATGACATCTACGTTCGCCCTGCCTTGCCTCAAACCTGGCAGGCCAACCGACAGACCTGCAATGGCAATGCGCAAGAAGACTCCCATTATGGGGCCAACAGCTTGATGTCTTTGGGTGTGTCAGATATAGTATCATATCTTCGACCTACAGAGCCAGGAAGTTTGCGGTCGTACCTCCAACTGTCTCAGCGACAAAGCTCTCAATACTAGTGTGTTCCCTGCGGTTCGCTCGCCTGATCTGTTCAAAGGTAGACAGTGCTATACGTTGCAGTAGAGTTCAGCGGCACGGATGGCGGACAGTGCTGCACCCACCAACCCAGGTGTGGTCAAGGGTGATGACCAATATAGAGGCAGGCAGCGACCGCGATAGTTGCCATGGAAGCATGACAGTATCATCTGCAAGTATCGAAAGCTGATCTATACTTTGCAAATGCCCGCTGCACCACCCCGACTGCACAAGTCACTTATTAAGTTGATTGCTGTCAACAGCTACATGTAGCTATTTATACAATCAGTGGCGGGGGTACTCGTCGCCTGCAGATACTCAGCTGATGCCGCTGACGAGCCCGCGGTTATGCCATTACATATGCACGTACTCCCGGACTTCCTGACAACAGGAACCTGCTACTGCCATCTCAACCGCCTCATACCGGTACCCATCAACACTCCATTGTGCCCTGCAGGTCCAACCAAAGCATCAAGCTTCAAGCAGCAGCAGAACATAAACTTGAATATTGACAAGCCAAATGACGTACAGATTCCAGGCCAGGAACCCCCGCAAGTAGAGCCCATCATGACGCCAACAGCAGCAGAAGTGGAAGCAGCTCTCGAAAAGGAGCTGAAGCAGCTTCAAGAACACAAAAAGTAACTTGGATCACATGAGCACAAATGCTGGAGTCAGCTTAAGCAGCCAGTGCATTCACAGCTTGACAGCAGTAGCAAAGAAATCATTAAGTCTGCAGCCTGCAAGTGTGCAATAATCGTCTATGGCCTGAAAAGGGGATTCTTACTCCCTACTGCCCACATCAGTCATCCACTCAGCAAACTGCAGCGCTGCAGGGTGGGGGGTCAAGCAGTGGTGCAAGAAGGCCTGACAAGCAAATATGGCATTCCCCTATTGGTGACCAGTGCAGGATCGCTTGGCGGCTCAGCAGCTCAAGGTTGGCTGATCCGATCAGCACTGAGTGCCGCCCCAATCAACTCCTGTGGACACATCCCTCTACCTAGGTTGGTGTGTGTTGAACCATAGGGGTTGTTACGGCCTGATATGAGGGGTTAACGATATCACTTGTGGGGTATTTCGTACATATAACTTGTGCTGCAAGTGTGGTCTTGCGTGTGATTGGGGGTGCTGCAGTGGTACCTGCAAGCTGCAACATCGCCTGCTGCTTGCTTCATGCATTCAAAGCGCAACCTCTAATATGAAGGCTGACTAGCTAGCCAGCGTTTTCTACAGCTGGGCTACTCCTAAAGCCTCGTAGCTGTCAATCAGCCAACATACGGTAGGGTCCAAATACAGGCCACCCAGATCACTCAGGGCCTGAGTCAAACTGATAAGCTCGTGTGATGGGCTGCTGCAGCACCGTGCTGCAACAGATTAGAGACCCATCCAGCAGGGCTTGGATGGTGCACTATGCTGTTTACCGTACTGTGACAGCAAGCACTTGGGCGTGTTTCCAAGATGCATTACTGTGAAGCAACAGCAACTGTTGCAACCAACTTGATCGCACAGTTACTAACTTTGTTGCACATATAGTAACTGTGCATGTACAGGCAACTACTGGCTTCCACTGGCTGGCATGGCATCGATGACACGGCAATTACTGCACGATGAGCATGCACAGATACAGGCACAACGGTATGAAGACGCGTGTCGTGCTCGTTGTCATGATCAACCCAAACTTTGTGGCACAGCAGCAACCGTTGAACATCGGCTTTCACAAGCATCATATCTAGCAACGCTCTCCTTTCCACCAGACGAAGCTGTGCCAGGTGGGACTGCTGCTGCTGGAGCTCTGGTTGTTGAACGAAGCCGGCCCGGGGAGCCCGACTCGCTCGGCGAGCGCCCGTGGAACGGGCTAGTCTGTGAGAATGGACCGCATCCCATGAGTCATCCGCTGGCTCGCTGGCTTGTGCTGGGATTAAAGGGGTTCATCCCACCGTTTGTACCTTTTGAACGGGCGGGCGAGAGGTGCTCCCCCTCCTCTGGGTTTGTGAGCCAACTCAGGCTTGCCGCCAACCAACGGCTTGTGCACACCAACTGTCTTTCAGAATTGCAAGTTTCAGGTTGTAGCGGGAAGCTACTGCGCAGGGCTGATGGAGCCTGCGTGATCGATCGCTGAGCTACGTCGACGATCCTCGACGATACAGTATCGTCAGTAACTGTACTTGTGGGTCAGTCCAAGAGTGGACATTCTAAGACAGCGAAGCTGTCGCCTAAGGTTACTAACCTTAACGGGACCCGCCAAGGTTGCCGAGTGAGAAGAGAACTACATATGCTCTGGAATGTAGGTGGATCAGGGTCGAGTCTAAATGAGTCTTTGAACTCATTATGCTTGTACTGATCCTCGAGCCTAGTATTACAATACTCCTTCCGCTTTCACTGGCGCTTCTGCTACATTGGTAGCCGGAAATTCTGCTTTTGTTCGTTTGTCCCGTTCTCAGATATGTCAGACATTCCCATGCTAGATGTTGCAGCAGATGCTGCTGCCGCTGCAGGCGAGGCACCTGGTCAGGATGCATCATGATGCATCAGGCATATGCCGCGGCCGATGACGCTGATAAGATTGGCGGGCTCACCGTGCACGGTTGCGGAGTTGCTCGCACGTCTTGCTCTGCACTCTCCAGATAAGCTTGGCACCCACAGCAGCAGGAGCAGCAGCAAGACCATTACCAACAAACCCAAACCTTCTCAGGTGTTGACAGTGACCCTCCTGCTAAGGAGTGGATCAGCATCTGAGATGTACTTTACTGCTAGTAACCTGGCCCCAGCAAACTGGCCCATCAACGCTATGACCTTGCTCAGTCCAGATCTTCAGAATATGATGAAAGCAGCCACTGGTGGCCCCGCAGAGATTCAGCAGACCACATGGTGGGATTTCTGCCTTCACTTCTATCAGATTGCAGCAGCAGTGGGCAAGGGTGCCTCAGATGTTAATCTGTTGATCAAAGCCATGTTGCTGCGCATAGACCTCACCAGACCTATCAAGACTGTTGCAATGCTGCACAAAGTTAACAGTCTGTTTGCGAGTATGACTGTCACCCTGCATGATGCAGTCAGAATTGCAATGACGTGCAAGGCAGTTCACCCAGGTCTCTCAACCAAGGTCAAGAACATGGCGGATGGTCAGCCATGGAACAGCAACGAAAGCCTGGTTGCGCCGGTCACGGCTGTTGAAACGGCATTGAAGCGTGGGTCACCGTAGCCAGGTCTGGGGTTGAAGCGGGGCTGGTTGTAGGTAGTCACTACGGTTCTGTCAGAGTCAGCTGCCAGAGCCAACAGCCGCTGTCTGAATGCTGCGTTGCTGTTCCATGGCTGACCATCCGCCATGTTCTTGACCTTGGTTGAGAGACCTGCCAGTGGGTGAATTGCCTTGCATGTCACTGCAATTCTGACTGCGTCAGGCAGGGTGACAGTCATACTCGCAAACAAACTGTCAACTTTGTGTAATGGGCAATGCCCGCCGTGTGCACGCTGCATATTGTCCTCCGTCCCGTTACAGATGGTAGCGCGGAACAGGTTCCGTATGGCCTAGTGGTATAGAGAGTGCCTCTCACAACCCACGGGTCGCAGGTTTGAAACCCGGCCATGACCGGTAGAGCCATAACAAAAACACGGTCGGAGGACCTCCCGAGCAAGGGGGGAGGAATGTAATGGGCAATGCCCGCCTCGTGTGCACGCTGCATATTGTCCTCCGTCCCGTTACACTTTGTGCAGCATTGCAACAGTCTTGATAGGTCTGGTGAGGTCTATGCGCAGCAACATGGCTTTAATCAACAGATTAACATCTGAGGCACCCTTGCCCACTGCTGCTGCAATCTGATAGAAGTGAAGGCAGAAATCCAATCATGTGGTCTGTTGAATCTCTGCGGGGCCACCAATGGCTGCTTTCATCACATTCCAAAGATCTGGACTGAGCAAGGTCATAGCGTTGATGGGCCAGTTTGCTGGGGCTAGGTTACTTTACTGCATGGCACTGTTGTTCACTATAAGCTTGGCTTGCAATGCAGTAAAGCATGAATGAATGAATGATCTACGCTTGGTGTCTTTAAATAGACACCCGCGTATGTTGAGGGAGGGTGGCGTGTGTGGCGATGACGGTGCCATCGGCTTCACGCCCCCTACCGTCCACTCCCGCTCCCGAGGCAGCGAGAGGGTGTGCCCTTGACGGGCAAGAGTGTACTCTACCGTTTCTTCTTGCGTTT
>JABEVS010000317.1:0-70562 GCA_018290735.1 Coelastrella sp. MACC-549
TCTCCTGATGACCAGCCAGCTCTGCTGCTCAGGTCTCAGTACTGTCAGGCCAGTACTGCCCCGGCCAAAGGTCAACCAGGTTGACCAATGACACTCACTGTCTCACACCCAGCTAGGACAACACTGTCCAACAATCCACCATCCAACCATGCAGACTGCAATGACCAGTGGGTATTTGGCCTACCCAATCCCCACACCCCAGCAACCTTCCGCCAATTGCAGGCATCGAGTATGTGCACAGACAGAAGAAGAAGAAGAAGAATAACCCTTTCCGGCCGCAAGGCCTTGCACAGACAGATGCAACATGTATGCCAAGCAAGCTTCAGCATGGAAGGCACATCTCATCACAAGCAGCACATTGATCTGGCACAGGCATATAAGCAACTGAGTGCGACCTGTATATCCGCCAGCAATGACCACACATAGTCATGCACATACACATCAAGCCTGTGCATCACCGACCTTTTGTCGGCTGACCACTCGCCCTACTATCCACACTCACTGCCAGTACATGCAAGGCACATGAAGCAAGCTTGCTGTGATCACATGTCAGCAGCGACTTTGTAGCTTCAAGCTGATATCATAAATATCTCTTGACTCCTCACTTGGTTGGCGACTTGGCACATGCTCCTTTTTTGTGAGTTTGGTTGTCTGTTCCACCTCTAACATGCTCAGCCAAGCTGCTAAGCAGCGGCCGCTTTGGTTCCACATCATGTGGTGGCACGCATGCTGTTGTGTAGCAGCAACCAGAAGCTTAAACAAAGTAACACAGATTAACAGTATGCCAGCGTGGCCAATTTTTCCGTGCGTTAACGCCAGTATCAGGTCCAGCTGGAGTGGCGTCACCATCATGGTGTGCACTACGTAATTGCCAGTGGCACAGGCTGTTATCATGACTGGTAGAAGGATCAAGTGTCGCCCTCATCAGGATCAGTGTTGTGGGATGCAGACAGCCATTTGCTGCTCGCTTGTCAGTTGTCGACGCCTTTGGCAAGGCGCTGAGCAGCGTTGCAACCCTCGAGAACGGCAACTGTGCCAGCTGGCAGGGTACAGCTGCAACTGTTGGGCTTCAAGCACAGGTGATTTCTGATTCGCTTGCACGGCAGAGTGCATGTTGTATGGGGGTTGATAACGGGATGCGTACCTACTGCAATACAGTTGTCAAAGCAGAAATTGCCTTCGCTACCAGCTGCCTGCAGGTACTCTGTACAATCAGCATCGCCACAGCAGAGTTCTGGCTTGCTTAGCTGCAGCAGTTCTGTACGATGGATAAATTACATATATAATACGCCGATATGAGTAAGCATGAGCTGGAGGATGAGCTGACAAGTGAAGAACACGACGATGATGAAGATAGGCCTGAGAGTGAAGAAGAACCGTATCCGCCTTGGTTACAACACATAGTAGAGGGGGAATATTATGACAGAGTTAAAGTGTTGAAAGAAGAAGGTCAGCTGCATCATGATGCACGTGTTGCTGCTCTGTCTCGGTGTCTGTTGGCAGCAATAACTCCTCACAAAGATACCGTAATCCTGAGATTACGGGTTTAGCAGCTGATTGTCACCAATGTGCTTAGTTCAGGCAATCCAGAAACCGACAACTTCATCTCTTTGCTGAACTGCAGTGGACAAAAGTCAGCCAGGGTACATCAGATGCAAGGTACAGGCGTATGTTCGATGCAGCTTTTCACTTCCTGTCTGGCCGGGACATTGCAACAGATTATCCATGTACACCAGACAGCAGTGCTTAGCTTGGCAGGATATATGACAGTCAAGTTTGGTGATGCATGAGTGCATTCTGCAGTGAGGAATGCTGTCCGCACTTGTTGCTGACCACCTGTCAGCGTTCCATTCGCTCAGGAAATTGAAGTTCCTGATGCAGCAGATGCGGCAGAGAAGAAAAAAGACATCCGCATGTACCGCCTCAGGAAGTACAGTATTGTCATGATTGTCTGTGAGTAGCAAGCAAAGAAGGCATAGACGCGTGATACCAGTATTGAACATTGATGGGCAATGCAGCAGGCAGAGCATCAGGTTGCTATCAAACGGCTGACCTTGAGCATGCAGGTATATTTGCAGCTGCGTGATTGGCGGGTAAATGCGATGGCAATAGCATTGAGGGTTTGCGATGGCAAGCACAAACTGTAGGCAAGATATCTGTATGCATGTTTTGCAATTCTTGAGCCGCTTTCTGTTGATCGATGTACTCATCATGCATATTGCAACTGTAATTGCAGCTGAGCCGTCTGCGGCACCATACATTGGACTTGTTGAGAAGGTGCGACGAAGTTGGGTTCAGGAATGATTGCTGGCATTTGCATTAGCTTTGAACCACTTTCGCAGGCAGCCGCAGGTGGCAGCTGATTGTGGTCACAACAGTGGGGCAAGCAAAGTGGCAGCAGCATCTCTGCAGACCTGCACTGCTGCCTAGGAGACTCCCTCACAGCGAAAATTCTCCTGTAGCCCTCCTAAGGCGGAAGCTAGAAGAGAGCAGGCACTACAGAGGCATTTTCAACCACAGCTGCTGTTGGTCATGGCGTTGCAGCCTTGCAGGACTTTCTGCGCAACCCATCATAAGTATGCAACAGGCATGGGATAAGGTGGCCCATTTTGTGCCCTTGCAGATCTGGCGAGATACAAAGTCCAAACCTCAAGATAATGTTGCAGGGTTATACAGGACACGGGACTTCATGCTGGAGGTGGGTGTGCTGTCTGTTATCTGTTGTTCAGATTATGCCCTTCCTGCCGGCGGGCCAACGTCACAGGATTCTGCATTCCTGGCAGGGATGCGCTGAGACTGTGCAGCCACAGGAGTTGTTCCAAACACTGTTGATGTTGTTGCGCTGCAGTGCTACTGGTTCTACAGGCCCAGTGAGGTGCCTGAGAGTGCCTGGGATGTGCCAAACCAGCACAAGCAGCGTGAGATGAGAGGGGCACAGTTTGCCTGGACCAAGCGCAGCAAGCCACAGGTGGAGAAGAGGTCTGAGAGACAGGTGGGTATGTCCTGCACATAGTGTCTGTCTATGTTGCATCAGCCAAGCAATGTGACTGCAACATTGTGTCATGCGTGAGCAGCTGTCAACAGGAAATGGGGTCAATAGATGATTCACTTGGCATTGGCAGATACACCCGGCTTGCGGGCACCAGCTGACAGTGCTGCCTCTATCTCATTGCTTCCATAGTTGTACTGAACTCCTGCAGTAATTGCTGGCAGATCACGCCATAGACTGTCAGGCTCATCTGATCTGACACATGCTTCTTGACATGAGTGTGGACATGTCCAGGTGCTGCATCAGCCAGCAATTTATTTCTTGTTCTGCTGTGATGCTTGTTGTATGCAGTTGCTGTTTTCCAGCCACCACACCCTGCACGATTACCCTGATAACAACGGGCTGCTGTCGCTGGAAGGGTTCTTGCAGACATGTGAGGTAGGTCAGCAGGCAGGCCATGTGCATACAATTCCAGCTTCAGCAGCTGAGCAGGTGTCCATATCACCACCACTGTCACCACCATCCTTGGATTTGAGATGGGTGTGCAAACTGCACATGACGCTGTTGATTGTGGAGCAATCAAGGTTTCCAGGCTTCTTACCTGTGCCTGCAGGAGATCAGTCGGCGGTCATTTTAAAATGCTTATGATTGCCTTGCTGTGGTTGTGCAGCTGAGTAGCTGCCCTGCCCCGACCTGCCCTGACTTGACCTGTGTAACTTGTGGCCTGCAGCCTGTGCACTGGGTAGGGCTGCAAGACCCCCCGCCTGAGAAGTACAGGATACATGGACACCGGCTCACCAGGGTGCGTGAGCCGGGCTTTGTGGTTCAGGGATTCCTCTGGTGCAACAGCAAGCACCAGCCACAGCTGGACAACAAAGATAAGATAGCCTACAGCTTAGACACAGACTGGGGTGACAAAGACACCAGAGACATCGTGAGTGGCCCAGCGTTAGCAGCCGCCAATGGCAGTGCATATCCTGTTGCTCATGCATTGTTGCTTAGGTATTGCCTGGCAGGCTTGGTGAGACAAGGTCAACAGGGGGCAGTTTGTGGGTGGCATGGTCTGCTTATCATAAGGCAGCTAGATGATTCACACCCAGCTTAGGTGCTCTCGGCTTCTTTGATCTCATGTGCATTACAATCTGTCAGGTGGCAGCCTGTGCTCACCATCCCATCGGGGTTCTGGCTGGCGGTGCTGTCAGGTGAACCACATGACGGCCAAGTACCAGAGGCGAGCGCAAAAGGTGGCAGCTCGCAACAAACAGATCCTTGACAAGTACAGACAGTTCAAAAAAAAGCAGCGCGCCGGGCAAGCCGTGTCCTTGATAGCCTCGGACTCTGGGGACATAGATGCTGCACAGTCACAGCAGCAACAAACGCGCCTGCAGCAACAAGGGCCACAGCAACAAGGGTCGCCGCTGCAGCAGCAGCTACAGCCAGCATCGTTGCTGAGAAAGCAGCAGCACAGTCAGAGGGCTCCTGCAGTGGTTGGTGGGGCAGCCAACAAAAGCAGGAAGGTTGTCAATGATTGGGATGAAGATGTTCCTTTGTGTGTGTTAGGTGGTGTCAACCCCCAAGCGTCTGGGTCTGTGAAAGCAAAGGAGGCAGGTAGCCAGCAGGCTTCAGGCAGAGGCACAAAATTGGAGTCTGAGGTCGTCAGGGTTCAGGGTATTGCTGCAGGTCAAGGTGCTAGGGTTTCTATGCTAGGGCCCGGGGCAGCAAGTAGCTCAAGACCTGCTGCTGCTGCTCCTCCTTCATCAACGCAGGGAGAGTTTGGTTCCAATGATGACGATGACTAGTTGTGTAACTGAAGCATACCTGGTTGCACAGTGCTATGTGCCTCCTGCGCTTTCCTGTGAATTCTGTACTGGTATTGTGGGTATCATCATCAACATCATCATCATCGTCATCATCATCATCATCATCATCATCACCTGACCCTAACCTAGTTACACTCTAATCCATCATTTGCCAGCTCATCCAATGTCGCATGGCTCTATCCTTTACATCCCATCATGTTTCATGGCTCAACTTCTGTGGGGCTTCTATACGTTAATGAGGCAGCAAGGCAGGTGCCGTCAAGCTGGTACTTGGTGAGCTGTTAACATCAGCTAGTCGTAACTTCCTGCTGGTTGATCATTCGGGACGTCCTATGGCACTCTGCTCCAAATCGTTTTTCGCACCTACATCGTCTTCTCCCTTCAGCAACCAGCGGCGCTCAGACACTTTTGTGACCAGAATCGGGCCTCATTGCAAGCATCTAAGTTTACAACCAGCAGGGACTGCCCACAGTGAGCAATGGCATGCGTACAGTACAAACCTAGGACAGTCGTAACATTACGATGCGCCCCACTATATCTTTACCACCAGACCAATTATTGGGTAGGTAAATGCATCGCGCTATATACATGCCTTATTCGCCGGCGATCAGCAAGCACTTCAAGTTGCGGTCAAGCCGGGTTGCCTCTCATCTGTATCAGATACGGTGAAAGTTGGGTATACATGATCGAAGCAACCTGAAAAGGTTCGTGCCCACAGCACTGTCATGTCCTCGAGCAGACAAGATGATGTGCGCAATCCCGACACAAGCGGAGGAGAAGAAGACGATAATGACTCTGAGGATGATGAACAGTATCCTCCTTGGCTAGCTGACGTTGCCAGGGAGTGCCCTTACACTGTACAGGTGCTGGAGGAGGAAGGTAGGTTCTTGTCCTTTCGTCCGGTACCAGTATCAGCCAACTTTGAAGCCTGGTGCATACTTTCTTGTAGCAGCTAACATGTAAATTTTGGTGCTGTAGCTGAAGAGCATCGCAGTGGTTACATCAGATGCAAGGTGAGCTGGTGTACAGCAACAGCTAGTTGTCCAGCAGGGATAGTTCAAGATTGCCAAAGGGCACTGCGCAACAGTTGGTGAATCTGGTGGCCTTCATCGGAAACCACTTGTGATGCTGTTGATGCAGCTTGTGGAGTTACCTGATGCCGCTGACTGTGCGCGTGGCAACGCTCCTAGGAAGTACAAACTCCAGAGGTACTCAACAGTACTGGTACTAGGTACGTGTCTAGACAGGGGTCTAGACCTGGTCTAGACCATCACTGTTCTGCACGTACACCACAGCATGTGGTGCTTGCAATGAGGGCCTGCCCGCCATGGCTAGTTGTGCTCCCTGTGCCACACAGAAACGGGCTGCCAGACAGCTTTCAGTTCTTGTAAGTGGTGAAGCTTTAGCAGCAGCAGTCCAATTACTGATGATACTCTGAAACTGCACTGCAGCTGGCCCTGATGAGCCCCCCTACATAGCACTTGTTGACAAGGTAATCCACCAGACAAGGGGCCACGCGTAAGTTAGCTGTGTCTGGTTATCACAACGCGGTACCGCTGTATGCAGGTTAACTCTTCTGCGTGCATTACCTGTGCACTACACCATGATTCTAGTTGCTTGGCAGGAAGCTGGTCATGCATTGCATGTACTGCTGCATGCAGCCCTTCTACTGGCAGTCATTAGCTAGAACTGTTGTCATGTTGGCTATTGAACTGCAGATCTGGCGCAAGGCAGCTGCTGCTCCAGCGGGTGATCAACATGGCACATATCAAGCAGTAGACTTCCAAGTAGAGGTGAGTCCAGCTGCGACTGTCACATGGCTCACTGCAGTGTGTGACTTGCTCAGGATATCTGGTTATTTCAACTGCTATCGTAAACCCCTTCATTTCTTCAAGTCTGTACGTGGGCTCTGCTGACGCATTCAGCTGTGGAATTCTGCGATGTCAAGTGCACACTGGCTGTACTTGCATGCTGTTGTGTAGTGCTACTGGTTTTACCGACGCTCAGAGCTGCCCAGTGTTGCTTGGACCGCCTTAAGGCGCACAGCCCACATGCCGAGCAGCATTATGGGAGCCAGATATTCAAACAGCAGCAAGGAGAAGCCGTTCGTGGAGCAGGACTCACCAAGACAGGTGATTTAGGTTGCTTATAAAATGCCAAGACAGTTGCTGCAGGTCGTCACCCACGCCTGCAGGTGTTCTTTGAGCAGTGACTGGTTCAGCGATCCTGGTCTGTGATCGCCAGCACATGAGAATCTCTACGCCCTGCCTGGTGGTGCAGCTGTGGTGTGTAGTTGCTGCAGTAAGGGTGCCACCCTGCAAGATCAATGAGACAGCAGTTCTCGTCAGCATTCACTTAAAGCCTCAGCAATGTCCATCCTACCACTAGGTCAGGATCATCTGCCCCCTCCTGCTGCTGCTATGGCTACTGCTGTGGCTGCTGCTGTTGCCATTCAACCAGCAGGTGTTGTTTTCAAGTCATCACACACAGCATGATGTTGATGCGTCGGGGCCACCAGGCATTAACATGAGCGCGGTGCTGCAGACATGCAAGGTGAGCCTGTGGTCAACACCAACAGGACAGTGTGACAGCAGAGGCAGTAGGACTGCGCCAGCTGGTCTTCGTTGGTCCATACAGCCGCTGTATGGCATTCTCATAATGTGTCATCTGGCTGCAGGTGCACTGGCTGGGACCACGTGACAAACCACCTGAGCGGTACACAATCCACCGCAGCAGGCTGATCTGCACCCGTGAGCCGGGCTTTGTGGTTCAGGGCTTCCTCTGGTGCAACAACAGGGCCAAAGCACAGTTTGCAGCGCAGTACAAGCGGGCATTTCCTCTGGATGGCAGTTGGAATGATGCCGAGACAGCAAAGATTGTGAGTGTGCGATCACCTGTGCAGCAGCCACCGATGACTTGCCTTGCCAGAAAGCAGTAGTCCATGGCTGTTGTACTGACAGTGGGCAGTTGGCTACATCAAAGGCTTCCTTCATGTGCACAGCTGATTGTGAGGCATGCCCGGGTGCAGTGATGCTGTGATGACAGAACACAATCCATAACTGGCAGCTTCATGTCACGCATGACTTCATGTTGCCTACTTGCAAAACCATTGTCTTGTAATCCTGACAGGCGCAGCCAGTTGTGCTGTGAATCCTGTCAAAAGGCCAGTCACAGACACAGGAGCGGCTGCTTACCTTCTTGCAGGTTGATGTGATGCGCAACAAGTATTTGAGGGTGGCAGCTAGCCTGAAAGAGCGCAACAGGAGGGTCATAGAGAAGTACAGACAGCACAAGCTGGTACAGCAACGGGGTGCCATTAGCTCCGATGATGGAGAGGTGGCTCAGATGCACATCAAAGGGCAGCGTCACAACCTGCAGCAACAAGCAGCTGCTTGTCAGGGACAACTCTCACAGCAGCAACACCAGCCGGAAACAGCAGCAATAGCATACAGCAGCAGAGACAGTGGAGGGGAACTTGCACTAGAGCACAAGATGAAGGCCCTAGGACATGGACCCCATGCTACTGAGCAGCAGCAGCAGGGAAGGCAGGGTTTACTTATGAAGCCAAGAGCAGTACCCGTCAAGGTTGAGAGCAGCAGCGACAGTGATGACAACATTACGCTGGTGCGGAGGATGCGACTCATGGGCACAACAAAGCAACAGCCACCCCGCCGGCAGCAGCGGCCACCACACCAGGACCTGCATCGTCAGGATGACCAGCAGCAAACGCAGGCACTGGCCTAGTAAGCTACAGCAGCTCCACTAATGACCTGTTGCCCACTGTATGAAGTGTGAGAGTTGTCTCTTAAGCTGCAACTGACAGAGCTTTTCAGCAGGCAGTGTTTGAGTGTGCGCACACACACACTTACAGGTTTCCAGTGCTTTTCAGGGTTTCCTAGAACCCACTATGGCATGCAATCAGCGCTGCAAGGACACGCACACTTTGCTGCAGCTGTATTTTGGCCACTGTGATGTTCACAGTGTCCTCAAGAGGCAACTGATGCTGACAGCGTTGCACCCCAGCTTGCTTGCTTGTGGATTATGGAGGCACGCTGAGCAACTGAAGGCAACAAGTGATGCATTGCTGAATGTGTGCACTGATGGCCAGGATCATCATGCCGAATTGCCATGGTCTTTGCTGAAGACTCAGTGGCTGCCTAAAGACCTACTTGCTTACATCACATACTGAATTCTAATCCAGAGGAGTTGGATAAAGATATTGGAAAACTGTCCTGCGTCAACTTCAAAGGCAGAACAATATGAGCCAGAGATTACTGCTACCAATATGCATGTAGCGCAATACTCAACTGGCAGTCAGTAGCCAGCGAAACAGCTTCATTGCATATGTGGAATGTCACACCACGTTTGCAGGTCACAAGTATGCTTTGACGCTACACCATTAGCAGGCCATCAGCGTACACAGCACCCCTATGAGACATTGGCAGGCAAGATGCCATACTGCAGTGACAGACCCTAGCCCCGGCAGGGGCAGCATTGGACGAAATGTGTGGAGCAGGTGCAACCTTGTGAGTGGTGAAGTCCTCGGCATCATGGGGCCCTCAGGTTGTGGCTAGTCTACGCTGCTGCTCAAGCTGTGTGGATCATTAGGAGGTGCTGGTCGTGGAGCAGTGGGGGTGCTGTGTGCCTTGATGGTGTGATTGCTCCCCCTTCACTGCTGAGTGCCATCACTTGTGCCTCAGGATGACAGTCTCATCAGGCAACACACCAGCAACTTTGCGGCTAACGGTCAATGACGCTGTCCGACTCGGATATGTAACCAGTTGAGTGATGTCTCGAACGCTGGCGGTAGTATGTGATGGTATCTATTATTAGACAGAAAGCGGGTAGTTGATTTATTTTGTTACGAAATATAGTTGCATAGTGTGAAGCGACAAGGAAGCGAGAGGACCATTTTGTGGTGAACGGTCACAAGTGACACGAGCGAACTCTTTACCCCAGGCCCAGGAGCATAACCTTACACAACAATAGCAATGCTCACTAGGACTCCTGCGACCAAGCGCCGTCACAACAGCTCTCAGCGATGACAACCATTGTCACGAGCCCACAGCGGACCGCAGTGGGCCGCTGTAGCACACCAGCGGTCGTCTTCTGGCCTTTTTCCACTATGATGGTGGTCGTCTGGCCTTCTTGCACTTCTTAGATGCAAAATTGGGTGTTTTTGCATTAGTCAAGGGCTTGTCAGATGGCATGGCAAAGTACGGCTGGTCAAAGTTTGGCATTGGACGAGCCTGAACGGCAGCAGCAAAACAAGGTGCGCTTGGCCCCACATACCAGCTGCTGACCACGAGAGTCCCCACATCATAGCTGGGTCGCTGATACCATGCAACAAGTAACAGCTACTGCTGATAAACATGCTGCAACAGATGCTTCTTGCCATCACTAGCGATGCCATCACAGAGTGCTTGAAGCACATCATGGCTGTCAAACGCTTGCTAACCTAAGCCACTTACTGAAAACCTCAACTTTTTGCGATACTCCCGGTTTGCCTCCTCTTCTTGCCTGCGTTTGAGCTCCTGCCTTTGTTTCTTCTCCTCCTGCCATATAACAATCACCAGAGAGCAACTTACAGCTGCTGTGCAGGATTTGGCGGGAATGCCCAGATGCTGTATCAATTCAGCGGACGCTAACAAGGGCTGTAATGGACCCTGGCCTACAACCTCAACAATGGACTGTGAGTTCCAGAGCAGCTATGCCGCATGTGGTGTCAAAAGAGAGCACGATAAGCAACAGCCCAGTGTTGAAACAGCCCTGGCAGGGCACACATGGCACCAGGAAGGCCCACCTCTTCCAGTCTCATCTTCTCGTTCATGTGCTCATCAAACTCATGGCGCTCTACTGCACGGTCCTCTGTAGCCAGGTGTGGGTCCACTGGTACTGTGAGCGGGGCATCACTCTCATGCACATGGTACGGGCCTCCCACATGCATTGGACGAGCCTGGAACAGAGAAGCACCAACTGATGTCACAGCAATTGACGCACACTCAGCCGCATAGTGATAAGCAGCCGCCTGGCACATTGAAACGCGGGCTGTTGCAGCAACAGATAGGAGCATGTAATGGCAGGCCTTTCACCTTGAACTCTGCTGCGCGCCTGGCTGCTTCCTCTTCTTCCTGCAGTTGGCGCCTCCTCTGCTCTTCAAAGGTCTCATGACGGGCCTGGTGGGCAGCAGAAAGAGCTTTAGCTGCCAGCACACCAGCTGCATGTGCTGCTCCAGGCAACTATTATTGCCTTATGTGCATGTTTGCTTGATGAAGGGCAGCATTGGAACGAGAATGCTTCAGCACAGTGAAGGAGTTGCTGAACATGCAGCTGCCATGCAAGCTCAGCAGGATGCAGAGGTCAAGCAGAGCGTTGATCACGCTGTGACAAAGCACTGCAAGCACGGACGGCAGGGAACCCAGATCAGGAGCCCCTTACTCACCAAGCTCCTCAACTCAAAGGGATCAGGCATTGTGAGTGGCTTTGGCTCCGGCCTAGGTGGCATAGCAGGCACATCCACAGTCACTGGCAGCGGTCGTGCTGTGACTCTCCGCAGCCTCCTGGCCCGGGCCTCTTCAGCTGCCAGCTTAGCTGCCATCTCATCCTGATGCAGGGCACCACGCACTTCGGTCTGCAGCTGGAAGGGTCGAGGCTGTGTAGGAAGGGGCTTGCTGCTGACAGGACTGCATGGGCATCAAGCCATGTGCAGTCAGGGCAATTGCGATGGTGCGATTGGGTGAGAAGTGAGTGTATTTGATACATGTGGCATGTTGCTGGCATGCTGGCAAAGGACATAAGATGGAAATGGCCTGCTGCACAGGTGAATGGCTATCATGCACCCACAGCATGCATCCAGGCAACTCACCCCTTGCTGGCATCAATGCTCTTCCCTGATGCTGGCCGTGTCTTGTCGCCTGATGCAGGAAGTTCTGTGTATGCTTTTGCTGGCCTGCCATTCCCTGTTTCATCTGTTTGCACCTGCACCAGCATCAACATCAGCTCATGCAGTTGACCACTGACAAGTGATTGACATCATTGATGATATTGTTGTCAGCAACTGATGGTCACGATCAATCAGAATGACAAACCTAGATTCCAGGTGTCATTCCACATGAAGGTCTGCACAATGAAGCTGAACACCTATAGTGATGCTGGGGCGTACCGTATGAGAGCGTAGCTTGGTGCGCAGCATTGGTGACTTGGGCACTGTAGTTTCATGCTTCTCCTTATGTGGTTTGAATGTCTGCAGGGGCGCAGCAGCAGAGGTTCCAGGATTGTGCCACTTGCAGGTGTCAGACGGCAGGCAAAGCAAGCCATTTACCAATGCAGTGCAGCTGCAGGACAACAACAGGTGGAGTTATAAGGTCATTGCAATGGCTGCTGATTTCTGTGGCAGCACTTACTGGGCCATCCAGTATGCTCCGTTTCAAGGGCTGTGCTTTGAACTTTGCAGCTGCTGCAGCTGCCCGCTCCATACTGGGGTGCTCATGTGAACGACGTGCCTTGGACCTGCTGTCTGATTGTAAATGGAATGGCTGTGGCTCTGTGAGCTTGGGCTTCTCCACCCTGGGCACACCCAGCTGGCCTGAGCTGGTCAGCACTCGTGCACTGCAGGCAGGGCATGCACCACAGAGCAGCTGAGCATTCAGTAGTAAATGGATAGGCCTCGGAGGTAGAGGCAGGTGATTGATGGCCTACCATGGGCATCAGGCTGTAAGAGGGTGCTGTTTACACTGTATAGGCCTCTCTGGACATGAAGCCAGGCTGCACTGCTGAAGGTCATGTGATAATGGATCCTCCTGCTGCTCACTCAAGTGGCTTTGCTCGGAACTGCTCCTTGCGCATCCTGTCCAGTTGCTCCTGCTCCAGCTGCTGCTGACTCTTCATGTATGAGGGCCGAGCACGCTTGCTGGTCATCAGCAGAGGAGACTGCAAACAGAAACACATGAAGTGTCCTGGAGATCTGCTGACACAGCACACAACACTGCTGCACCTTTTACCCAAGATGATGAAGCATGACAAGATGAATATCACCTATGTTATTGTTCATTATTTGCTGTTGATCATACCTGCAGGGCAGAAACCAGCTATCATTGCCCCAGCAAATAACGCATTGAGGAAGGTTAGGGCTGTGACAGCCAGCAACAGCTGTACTTCTGCCGAGGCTACAGAGATCATGACCACAAATAACCCTTGCTGCACTTCCACAGGGGCCGGTGAGGAGATGGCAGGCACATGTGCAGCTGCTGCAGATAGTGATAGGCACTGTATCGATCTAGTTAATGCCTCCCTATGATACTAGTGGCTTCTCAGACACACCTTGGCATCTGTTATCTGAGGTTGCTGCTGTTGCTGCTGCACCGCTGCCTGCTTCTGGGGTTTGCTCTTGAACCGCACAGGTGTCTTGCACTGGAAATCCCGCACTTTCTCAGCCAAGGACTTGTATGGGCTCTTAGCAACCTAACAAAGTCACAGTGCTGATTTGCTGAAAGCCAATGTTGCGCGCTGCACAGTGGATTGACCCTGATGCACCATGTGATAACTGGCCATCAGAGTTTGGCTTGTTGGTCTAGGCAGGCGGTGGTAAGGAGTTGCCAACAGCTCTGAGCTGACAATGTGTAGTGCTGCACCAAGCCATTCCAAACTGATTAACCCAAATTTTACATACAGCTGTCCTTGATGCGTGATGAGGCTGTAGGTCAAAAAAATGCCAACCTACCTCCCCTGCCTGCCCATGGGGGGCTGCTGCCTTAGCTGCAAGTCTTTTGTCCGTCTGCAACTCAAAGTCATCTGGAAGTGTCAGTGGCTTTGTGGATCGTGCAGGTTTGATGACCTTGGGCTCGAGCACTTGGCGCAGCTTCTGCATTGATACTGGCTTGGTGCGGGCCAACGTGGCGCAGCCCTGCACGCGCCATGCGGTGTGGGAATGCGGTCCGCAAGCTTGTTTTGTACAAGAGTAGCAAGGAGCCAGGGCTGCCAAAGTAGATGCCAGCTAGGGCCATATGGAGTCGCGAGGGCACAAGCTGATGACTTGCATGCTCTGTGCATCCCCTCAATCATCATCAACACTGCTCACCTTGACAGCTGTTGCACACTTCCGGCTCCTGGTCATAGGCGGGCTGCAGAAGCACAGTAAAACATCAGGCCATCAAAGTGTGCAGATCTGGGAGCCTGTTTTGCTAATGTGCACGTCTCAGGTTGGCTGTGAAGGCCTGGCAGAATGCCACAGCAATGGGAGCCCTAGGTTGGTGCTTCAGTTACCTTACCTGCTGCTGTTGTGAGGTTTATCTTCAGGCACTGGAGAACACAGGTGTAGGCCTAATCTTGACATGCTGCGAGTCACCGGCGGCTCTGTGCGTACACAAACTGCAGCACTGGATACACGCCTGGCACCAACACCAAGACTCTTTTGAGTTGCTCTCTGACTGTGTGCTGCTATTGCTGCTGCTGATAATGACGTTGCTTCCTTCTTTTGTTGGACTGCTTCTGCAGTCCCGCGTGTTGGCACCAGTGGCCTGTCAGCGGCTGCATCTGCTGACGTGCCAGCACCTGGTACACCTGTCATGGCAGATGAATGGGGCAACCTCACTAAAATACATGCGCTGTGGGGGAGCTCTGGTGTCCTGATTCCAATAGGCGCAAATGCATCAGTGTGACCCGTACCTGCTGCCATGATACCCTGACTGCCATGAGTGGCGCTCTTAGTGGGTCCTTGAGCCCATGATGTGACGATATTGCTGTTTTTCTTCTTCTCTTCCTCATCCAGTGGCTGTGATATGCCAGGATCCTGCGTACACCAAGCAGGAAGCCAAT
The DNA here is from genome assembly GCA_018290735.1 of Coelastrella sp. MACC-549. Lineage (NCBI taxonomy): Eukaryota > Viridiplantae > Chlorophyta > Chlorophyceae > Sphaeropleales > Scenedesmaceae > Coelastrella > Coelastrella sp. MACC-549. Next base: position 14,623 of record JABEVS010000317.1, read on the forward strand.
AAATTCCTAGTGATGAGGGTTGCAAGCTCCTCAAGGGATGGCTATTCCAGCTTCCCTCAGGCGCTCCAGACGTAGTTCACCTGTTGTATGATCTTCAGTGGCTCCCGCAGCATCACACCTGCACCTGTTCACATCGCTGGTCATTTGAAAGTCCGATGAACAGATTTGCCTCGCACGCGCAGCGTTTGGCACTTACTCTTGTTTGCCTTGCATCCAGGACCATCAGGTGCTGTCTCAAACCAATTGTCTCCAGGAGTTCCTGTCATAGCCTCAAAGTCATAGTACCTAGGCGCATCAAACTCAAATCTTGCGTCGTAGTTGGGGTCCTCAAAGTCCATCTGTGCCTGCAACATGCAATGAGAATGCCGTATGCACGAACGATGCCTCTGCAGTGGAATGTTGCGATAAGCGACAGCATAGGCTAACCTCCTGCCAGCAAACAAGACCTTCTTAGATATACATTTCATACTTCAAAAGTCGGTTGAGGCTTGCCATACTCTTCAAGTCGGTGCTGTCCTCCCTTGCATCAGCCTGCCGTTTGGTCGAGCCTTTCAAAGTAAAATATGTGCTACATTGTAGAAATCAGCATTTCCCACCCCGCTCGACCAACAGAAAAGCGACAGATCAATTCAAGCGAGCGTGGTTTGGGCTTTCCCGGGTGACTTGTTGTTGTGACAGCTTAATGGTCTACATTGCTCATGAGACCTTCTGTACAGAAACCAAGGACATCCGCCTGCCTGGTCGATTGTCTTTCAGGATGCGCCTCCCAGGTCAAGGGGGCTGGCCTGTGTTTATGCCAGCTGCCGCAAAGCTTCTTACGTACATCAGCAGCAATGTTCAGGGTGTTGTGCGGCTGAATGCGCTGCAGGTGGGAGCAACGAGTGAATCCAGCAGAGAAGGGCAGCTACTGGACTGTGGGCAGACCTCTTACTGCAGCTTCTGGCAGCTGTGGCTGACTAACGACTGCTGTGATGCTGTAGCCACCTTTCTCACACCTTGAGATCTGTCGTGTTGCTTGTCACTGACATCAGAGCACCCGAACCCTGTGAGTGCTGTACGACCCTACAGAGCTTGTTGCAATGCCATGACACCAGTGGAGCTTTGTCTGAACGTCAAGGGCCTCAGCAGCACAGCAGCCTGTGTCACCTGAACCCAACAATACATCACTACACAGCCGCAAAGCATGTCAGCGCAATTGCCATTGCATATCAAAATGCTGTGTGCCTATATTTATCTTTCACAGCACTAGCGCACTTGCTATCATTGGGCCCCTCAGCCCGGGGCACTGGGTGCTCATAATCACCTGCATACCGCTTGATGCGTGATCAACAAGGCAGGCAACTTAGTCCTTGATAGGGGCAGTACGTACCTGGCTGAACGTTGACGCCATCAATGAGCAGTGCTCATGCAGCAGGGCTGCAGCATCAGTGCTTGATAGCATCCCATCAAGCATGCATATGCAGAGCCACAGGTAGCCCTGCAATCTGGGGCACATGCCTTGGACGCAATTCTGGCTAGGCCGGTGCCAGAGCCAGTTGCCATCTGCCAATGCTGCACCAAGTATCAAGGCTGTGTCACAACTTGTTGGTAACTGCCACCTCGTTTGCTTGTATTGTACAACAAAGTGTAGTGAGAGCATTCTCACTGTTGCAAAATTTTGGGGACGAACCAGACATGTCTCATTCCTCCCCAAAATGCTGCAACAGTGAGACTGCCCTCACTACTCTCTGACAGCTCCAGCATGCCTCTCCTCACAAGCAATGCAACCCAGCTTTTGCTCAACCACCAGAGTCTCTTGCCAAGCAGTGGTGCCTGTGGTTTGACACTGTCACTGAGCAAAAGGAATGAGAATGCATTGCTGGTTCAGACAGTAATGTGAACGCTGCCACAGGAAGACAAACGCTGCCAGCCAGGGAGGCCTCCTGTCTGAACCAGCAAAGTAGTAACAGTAGAGGTAGCAGTAGCAGCAGCAATGGCATCGCATAGTGATGCATCTCTGTCTGCTGCCCAGTAGGGACTGCGCATCAGACACACCCCTGCCATACTTTTGTGGGATTGCAGAATGGCATGGTTTATATGCTGCATCAACCTAAAGGTTGCTTGGCTGCGTCAGCAGTGTCATTGGAGAGCACTGCAGCATGAATTGATGGGGATTGTGGCGATTTTACTGTACATTTCACAGCTTGCTCAGCACCATGTACCAGTGCACCTGTGGTGACAGACGCTGTTCACAGACCTGGTGGGAAAGTCTATTGTTCATGAAGCCATAGCGGGAGTCCCTTCTTACTTCACCCATGAACGTTGCATGGGGTCAATCTCTTTACAAATTGGCATGATAGGCTGCCAAGAGGCGAGTCACCTCCTCCACCACCAGACAAAAGTGCCTTCAGCAGCAGCAGCGGCAGCAGCAACAAAAGCCGGCACAGGTGCAGCAAATGTTGCTGCTGCCAGTGATCAGCAGGCAATGCATTATAGACGCTGGTATGCCAAGATGCAGCTGTTGAGCAGCAGCAGCAGCCGTTGCAACCTTGCCATGATGTGCATGCTTCCTGTGTTGCACGTGCCTGCGTTGTTTCAATGGTGGTCAACAAATCCAGACTGATTGCAGTGTGCCGCTCTTCACCTGTAACGGCACAGCAGCAGCAGCAGGCAACAACCCCAGCAAGTTACTCTCAGAGTGCAGGGGCTTCAGGCATGGCTATTATATTTTCAATAGAATATCTTTAGCATAACAGTTGGCTTTTGTGCATCTCAGCAACGTTCACAAAGTTGGCGTTAAGGCTAGGCGTTTCTCTCTAGTGCTGCTGCTGCCGAATCAGCTGAGTTCTTTCCAAAACCCCCCCTCTTTAGAAAAAATTGCCCGTTTGTAGTACGCACAATAAACAGCACCAAGGACGACTATTTCCCGGGCCAGAGATAGGACGGGCAGTACGTAAGCATGATATTACACCAGGCCCCTCACGCGCAGCTGGTGATTAAATATCATTGCTGCAGGTTATTGCAGTGTATTTCAGTGGGGTTCGGCCTTGAGCAGCCGGAAAATCGACAACCCAGTTGGGGTTTTTCTTCGCGACACCTGAAGACCACAAACCTTAATTCAAGCGCGTACGCCGCGCCAGCCAACCTCTTCATCAGCAGGCAGAACGACGGATCGTTGTCGTGTTTGATTGCCGTAGCTGAAATGGCCCTTCTCACACGCAGTCGCCTCGCTTGTGGGGCCCGCAATGCCGTGGTGGCCAGTGTGCCTCGCAGCAAGCTCCCTATTAGACGTCACATTGGTCGGGTTGCAGCTATTGAAGAGCCGGAGACAGCTTCACAGCCGGAGCTAAGCTCTGCCGTCAGTGTGCCAGAGAGTGTGGTGCCGGGAAAGAACTACAAGATTGAGGAGCTGGATGCAGCACAGGAAGAGCTTCTTTCTTGGATGCTTTTCTGGGATAATGCAGCTCAGGAAAAGGACCTCGATGAGATGCAGGACTATGAAGAGCTCACAGACAATATCCCCGAGGACCCACAGCTAGAGGAAGAGATTGAGGCAATGATCGATGAGGCCTCCGAGGTCAATCTTCGACCGGGAGAGAAGGTTATGGGCACTGTTTACGAGGTCGATGAGGATGGGGCATACGTTGAGATAGGGGCAAAGTCAGCTGGGTTCGTTCCATTGGCAGAGTGCTCTTTGGCTCGCCTCAAATCGGTGAGTACATTATAGACATCATAGACTCGTGATTCAATGGCATACATGTTGTTCTGGTGGAAGGCAGAGGAATACCGCTGCAGCAAGTGCATGGACTGTTTCTTTCTGCTGACCTCATCTACTGCTGTCACTGCTGCATGCAGCCCCTGGAGGTGCTGAGGCCAGGAATGCAGCGTGAGTTTATCGTGGCAGAGGAGGAGGATGAGTTTGGAGAAATTATCCTCAGCCTGGCAGCCATTGAGGTGGGTAACACTGCTTCTATGGGGGAGTCAGCAGGCAACAGAGGCATACTGACACCGGGAGTGGATGCTGGCACGACATCTTGTTCTATCCCTGTCAGGACACCAACGCCGCGAATTCTAGTGCCTGTCGCTGTTGATCATGCAGCATGGACCTTTTGTGGTGGAGCCAGAGTTTCTGCTAGCAGCTGTCACATTGCTGCAGACCTCCAACAGTAACAGCATCAACACTATGTGGTTTGCATTGCAGGCCCAAACATTCTGGCACCGGATTAGGCAGATGCAGGAAAACGATTGCCCTGTGTATGTGACAGTAACAGCAGCTACACGTGGTGGACTCCTTGTGCAGTATCAGCACCTTGAGGGCTTCATTCCAGCCAGTCACATTGGCCAGGTCAGTAGCGGACAGTTGCAGCATCAGCAGAGCATTCGTCGCCTCGTGTGCAAGTCTGCAGGGCTGTGTCACTCGTGCTGAACGACGTGCTTGTGTTCACGGCCAGCCATCTGATATTTCATCCCGACTGAATGTGAACTTCAGCCTGGTTCTGTGCAGCCGCCAGTGTTTGCAGGCCAGGTGTAGGTGGATTGCTGCTCCCCAGCTTGTCACTGTATTTAGCAAGCCTACTCTCTTTAGCTACTTTCCTACTCTCCTACTTCCCAAGTTCTGATCTGTAGCACCATTGTGCTGTTTGTCACACAGAAACTCAACACTGAGAACCTGGAGGAGTACATTGGTTATGAGCTGCCTGCCAAGTTCCTGGAGGTGGATGAGGTGAGGCCTGCGATTGGCGGCAATCAGAATTAGGCTGATTGCCACCTGCCACGAACTGCTGGGATGTGCCCTGCTGTTGCACAGCACGTGCAGTAGGGCCGCCTTGGGCTGCTTGCGGTGGTACGACTCTGGATCTCAGTGAGCCTTGCAGCAGTGATTCTGGTTGACCCATCTCCAATAACCCTGGCTGGTTGCTTGACCAGCTGATAAGGGTGGCATCTTGTTGCACAGTCAGCACTATGGTTGCAACACGATTGCGGCCCGTATGGTTAGGGTGTACGTTCTCTGACAGATTCGTGTGACATGCTGCTGTCTGCAGGAGGAAGAGCGCCTGGTGTTCAGCCATCGCCGCGCCAGCAGTGAAGGCGACATGCAGAACTTCAAGGTTGGAGATGTTGTCACTGGTGTGGTGCAGTCGGTGAAGGTGTATGGTGCCTTCCTGGATATTGGGGGTGCCATGGGTCTGCTGCACATCAGTCAGATCACACACGAGCGGCTGACAACAGTGGAGCAGGTGCTGCAGGTAAGCCTGAGTGCTGGGGTTAGTATGGCCAGAACCTGCTGTAGAGTGTATGGCCAGAACCTGTTGTAGAGGCTGTCAAACGAACAGCACTGGGTTCAAGGCCTTATTCGGCAAAGTAAGCTGACAAGACAGTGATCTGGAAGCATGGTTAGGTAAGCAAGGCTGTAAAGGAGTCGGCAACATGCAATTGCTGACGGTGGTAAGCTGCCACTTGGTGGGTGACGTCCCTGAATCTCTTGCAAAGGTGTTGCTGATGGAGACCTTCTCTGAGTTGCTGCCACTGCTTCTCCTGCTGCTCCCCTTGCCCGCCGCACAGGTTGGTGACAAGCTGAAGGTCATGATCCTGAGCATGGACCGTGACAAGGGTCGCGTCACACTCAGCACCAAGAAGCTGGAGAAGGACCCTGGAGACATGGTGCGGGACCCTCAGCTGGTCTTTGAGAATGCAGAGGCCATGGCAGAAAGTTTCCGTGCCCGTGTAGCAGGTGCAGAGAGCGGTTACATCGATGATGAGATCGTTTCAGCAGAGCAGGGCTTCGTGCCAAACCCAATGCAGCCGGAGGATGGGCAGCAGCAGCAGTATGCATTTGACACCCAACCATGAGCTTCTACATTCAGCAGCTACGGTGGCAGGGTACAGCAGCAGCTTGGTAGGTTGGGGCTTATTGTTGGGGAGTTGCGTGTGTGCAGCTGCAGCAGCCCATCAGTGATGCTGTGGTGCTACTGAATCAACAATGCAAGAGACAGATAGGAGGGGTCTTGGTTTTGGGGGGCCAGGGTTAGTGAGCGGGTGGGTCACTGAGGGCGGGTGTTGCATGGCAGGGTGGGTACAAAGGGTGACAGGAGTTGGCTGGTTTCCTACATATCATTGATTGATGAAGTTTCCACAGCAAATGCACTGTGTGCAAACTGAAGAACGGCAACATATCAAATATCATGCTGTGTATTGTGCCTGCGGTTGCCTTTGATGTTGTATGTGTCTATGAGCGGCTTACTACAACTGTTCCAATCACAGCTGACCTGTGTCTGTGTGCTGGCTGTTGAGCAGCTGTGACACATTGCAACAGCAACCCAGCAGTTCCAAGGTTACTGTGATGAGCTCACATGCATGTGCAGGTCTCTGATGTGTGCTGGTATATATCATATATGCGGCACCCAGCGCTAACATCATAACCTCACTGGCATGGCGCGAGGGTCTGCTCTAGGTCCAGATAAGACAGCATTTGTTTGTGGTATTCAGTGTTGCTGTGGGTATCCATGGATGGCAGGTTGTTATCAATGCTTTCATCAGAAGTTTTGCTTGTGCAGGAGGCGGGCCCCATATCTGTGGGGGTTTTGATGTGTGCCACAAACTGCTGAGCTGCATATTGCATGCTTTTATTCCTGAGTGAGAGCAGAAAGGGCCGTCAAGTTGTGTACGACTTTGCAAAGCCGTAATTTGATAAAGGAATTGCTTCAGCATCTACTAAGTGCCCCAAGGACTTGAGCAATGGTTTCCAAAACCTGGCAGACACTGTCTGCAGCCAGTGGCTGCCGCTTCCCAGCCCACTGTGCTTCAGGCTGTGACAGGCTTGTGGGGCCTGGGTAAAAGGCAATAAGCCAGGAGGTTACCCTTTCCGGCCGCGAGGCCCTGAAGAGAAAACTACTTTGTGGCTCAGCCACACTATCCATGGCACACCATGGTCATCTTGCCTGAGGCCACCCTCAGGGGGGGAGGGCTTCAAGTAAACTTTACGCCACAATAACCCAGTCAGCCTGTGTGCGGGAAGGATCATTAAGACAGTAGAACCCAGCAGCAAATGGTCTCACTGAGTAGTATAGTATACTATACCATTGTAGCACAAGTTGCCACCGTGGCTGTATACAGTACCGATATACTGCAGGCCCAGCCACGGTGGCAACTTGTACCTACGTAGGACTTGATTGCATCTCAACTTGTTGCATGGCTCAATTTGTTTTACTTGAGGCCTGCAGTATATCCGTACTGTAGGACTTGACTCTTGGCCTGAGGTTTCCAGGTTGGTTATGTATGTTCTGTACAACTTGACAGTGGCAGTGCAAAGGCGGATTCAGCCCATGCAACCGTTTCTTTGAAAGGCATTGTTGAGTCATTTTGATTAGCGATGTTTGCTTGCAGACTTTGACCAATACCTCTTCTGATAACATACCATCTCATATACATGTGAAGGGAAAAGAGACATGAATGATGTTGTTATGCAATGGCTAATGCGGTGACATGCGTTATATATGGAAGTGCATAGTGTGTTGAATGCGCTGACATGCGTTATATATGGAAAGACGCATGTAGCTGGCTGGGTAGCAGGAGTGCTGCCAGATGCTGCTGCTGCACCTCCAGCTGTAGATTTTGCCTCTCGCGGGTGCTCAACGCCCGGGCAACCACCTGTTTGCCAGACAGGTAACAACACGCTGGCAGCAAGGTGTGAGGTGCTGTCAGACAGCATGGTGCTAAACTGCTGGCTCAACAGCTGCTGCGACTGATAAGCAATCAACAACAATTAAGCACACGCAGTTCGCTACATAAGCAGGTACAAAGGATGCTGCTGTCAACATGGTAGCGCAAGTGAACCCGAAGACAGTAACGTCAACACACACATGGACTGCGTGCCTCTAAACTTTGCATGTCCCCAATCTAGCCTCCTGTTGCAGGGCAGAAAAACCTCTGCACACACAACAAAGAAGTAGAGCATCTACCCCCAGGCGCTTGAAAACAACACGCTTTCGCATCTTCAGAGATGTATGCTGTTCTTGGATATGGACACCTGACAAGCATACAGCCCCAAGTGTCCTGGTTGCTGTCAGTGCTGCTGCTGCTGCTGCTGGTGCGCCATGCTGCTGGTCATCTGCACTTGCTGCTCTCATCATCAGTAACTTACATGCAACATGCGAGCGTTTGTAACATCTGAGCACTTGAATCCAAGACAGCGAGGCCAGCGTGCCAGCGTGTGCTCGCACTTTGGTGGCAGCAGATTGATAGATCTCTGTAAAGAAGCGCACGTGCAATGCAGCCGGCGTATTATAGTGCACGACCATTGTTCGGCTTGTTTACCGTTCAACCTGGGATGCTTTAACGGATCACTGACCGAGGAGTGTCGTATCAGTTCTACCACGCAATGGCATGCGACATTGTCTGACTGTCAACATATCAAACAACAGCATCTCGTGCCTGGAGCAACGTGGCACATCACTGCACTAGCGATGAATCCTTGCAGGATTCGCGCAATATGCAGAAACGCGTGGCCGTGAACAATACTGTCAACGTTGCCGTTCATCAGGCGGTAGTCCGCAAGCTCGCTACAGCTCCAGCTGTGCACAGATCACTGACACCAGCTCACTGTCAAGGAAAGCACAGTGCCAGTGCAGAGCTGACTGCCAAACTTGAAGATAGAGAACAACCTAAATCTCTACGTATTAATTATCTGAGAAGGGACCAAAATTACATTGTGAGGCGGTATACCTGCTCAAGAGTCCTGGGCTGGCACCTCAGCTAGCCTTTTGAGCATGCTGCAACAGCTGTCATGTGCCATAGTATCTGAGTGGCGCAGTTTGATGCATTGTGGAAAAGGACGTTCACTCCAACTGAACCACCAGCACGCCGGTACAGTGACTGTTCAGGCGGTCTTCTTGTGTACAGGGTTGGGGCCTGCACGTGTGGGGTGATGTGACCCAGCCGACCTCCTGGAGCACACCACTGCTACCCACAGGGTTTGGGCCAGAGGGACCATACTGGGACATAAAGCTCGTCACCGCAGCAAATCATGTTGGCGCACTGATCCACAAGGGCGAAGAGAAAGCAGCAGGTGGGCACCCGGCAGAGGCAATATGCAATGCAATTCGAGTCCACATACTGCAGCAACAGCAGAAGAGAACCCTTCAGCTGCAATTGACTGAGCAAAGTATTAACAAGTCTGCAGGACGTGCAGTCTACGAGCCATGCTGATGCGCATGCCCACTGATCTTGAGACCACTGATTTGCTTGAAGGCACCCACAGCCATGCTACCATGCCCTCATGCTGTGTGCTGCTCCAGGTGCTGAACACATCGACCCCAGCAACAGTGGTGAGGTGTGGCTGGCGGGCACAGAGCAGCACCCGTTCCTGGAGCCTCCAGATATGAACCACATTGCCGCGGGAACACTGTTCAAGAGCTATGCACACTGGTGAGGCTACTGCAGAAAGCAATTATGTCCGAGACAGCAGTCCTCACAGGTTGTAAGCTTCCTGCCAACATGGGGAGTCGCTGCACCATTCTGCACAAGTTGACCCAGACGCAGTTTAATGCTGCTGACAAACATACATATTTTGACACTGTGCTGAGCACAGGGTTAAGGCCAGTACGCTTGTGTGGCGTGTGCCAGTGTCCGAGGATGGTGAGCTGACAAGCCCTCAAAGGAGGTTTCAACTGCACTACAGCAGAAACAGTCACATGCACGTTACAGGCAAGTGAGCTGCAAGGCAATGGGTGATGCGCCAGAGGCACCCAGCAGCGGCTGAGGTACACAGAGGGCATGCAGCACCAGAAGATGTAGGCTGTAAGGTGTAGTCCTGCTTGGTGCCAGTATATTCCATTATATAGCAAGCAGGCTAGAGGGCAAACCTGCAACATGCAGCGTGGTAAGATCAAGATTACACTCTCTAGTTGACAGGCTGCAGCTGCTGAATGATGCTGCATCTGTCTTCTCTTAGGCCAGGGCATTGAAGGAGCCGAGGACGTCATACCTCTGCGCATTGCTGGGCTGAACATACCCGCTGCTGTCATGGCCAAGTACCCACACCTGTACGGCAGCACACACCTGGAGATTGAACCACAGTACATGGTCAAGGTGACTGTGGGTGATAGCAACAGACATGGCATGCTCCTGCCAAACATTGCAGGGTCCAGTGCCGGACGCATATTACCTGCATTGAGCCGTGCTTGATAGCCATGCTCTGCAGCGCCCCGGTGCTCTCAGGTGGCCCCATGATGCTGGTGCTGCTCATGACACACTACTTATGGCGCTGGTCAAGATGTCTGTCCCAAATGGGTTGATTGGCTACTTGCATGGCATTGCTCACCTGCCACCTCATGAATCACCTCATGAGTCGTGACTGAAAGGAAGCATGCATGAGATTGTGCATGATCTGCTCAGAAACCTTGTTGCTGGAGGTGTTCACGTCCTGTCCTTGCTCTTCTCTGCCTTGTAGATCCGCGAGTGGTGCCAGGGTCAGGTGGCAGTCAGTGTGCAGAGCCACACAGGCCGTGTGCTGGACTGTACTGGTGTGCAGCTGGCAGGGATGTTGGATGACCTGTACTACACAGATGAGCCACTAGGTGACCACTACTGCCAGCAGACACAGAGCCATGTGGTCAGCGTGTGGGTGAGTCGCTCGCTGGCAATCGCGTTTTACACCAGTTGAGGCCCTGAAGTGCATGGCACAAAGTTATGGCTAACACATGCTCTGGCATTATGCACAGCACAGTTCAGGTTGAGGAGAACCTAAACCCTGCTTGCAGCCTGATTGATTCTTGCTGCCTCAATCATCCCCTGTTCTGCAAGCTCTTGCTGTCAACTCGTAACCTGCTCATTGCTGCCTGTGCTGTCGCAGGCTCCCACAGCTCAGCGGGTTGAGCTGCTTCATTACTGGGAACTGAGGGGTGGTCAAGCAGAAGTGATTGGTATGAAGCGGAATGACAGGGGGGTCTGGAGCTATCAGAGGCCAGTCGACTGGAACAACACGTGAGTGGTGTCAGCAGTAGCATGTGGTCAAAGCACATGTCTTGCTGAAGTACAATTCCAAGTGCGCACTCGCCGCAATTCTGTCACCACATCTCTGTACCTGCCGTGTGCCAGATTGTGTTCCTGCGGCGTGTCTGGTCAACTTGTCCCAACTTTCAAGGGTGACATCACAGTTTCCTCTTTATGCTGTGGTGGTCATTAAGTCCTGTCACCTGTGTCCTGCTTCAGTGCGTACAAGTTCAGAGTTACTGTTTTTTGCCCCTGGACTAATCAGATTGAGGTGATGGAGGCAACCGACCCCTACTCACGGTGCACAACAGGTCAGCAGCCTGCAGCTGGCAGTGTGTGCGGCAAGCACCTTACAGAGTAGCGTCTGAGAACATCATAAAATCACAATAATCATCACATTTCCTGAACAAAAGTCATTGCATACATTCACGACATGGCCCTACCAACCAGACCTGGCGGCAAAGCTGGAGTGTCAGCAAAGCTTACTGCTCACTGGTGGCAACTTGCTTGCAATAGCACTCTCTCTGTGTGTCTCTCTCTGATCTTTGTTACTTTGGTGTTTTCTGTCGTCCCCAGGCAATGGTGAACGCAGTCTCTTCATTGACATGAATGACGCCGCCCTGATGCCGCCTGGCTGGTGGGAACACCCGGTGCCTGGGTTGACACATTGGACGGATGTCAGCGTGTATGAGCTGCACATCCGGGATTTCAGGCAAGTGTATGAATTGGCTGGTGCATGGCAACCATGTTTGTGGCTGCACATCACCCATAATGGCTGAGAGAGGCTCCAGAGCCCTTGTGTTGCAGACAACCAGATGGCGGAAGCTCTCTTTGTTGGCTGTGCAGCCTCTGCTGGTGTCGATCCTGCAGCTGCTCACCAACAGAATTGTGCAGGTAACCCTGGCGATGTCCTTGCCCTGACTGGTAATCTCTGTGACTGCAGTGCTTCTGATCCAAGTGTTCCTCATCATCTGCGTGGAAAGTACAGGGCCTTCTGCAGGCAGCACCTCTACCCAACTGAGCCCAGGCAAGTAACCGCTCCAATATGAGGTTGTACATAGAGAAGCTTGTTGCTCCATGTATGACATCCTGATACCAGCGCATTTGCCATAGCATTTCAACTTGCTGCATGGCTGAATCTCTCTCACATTCTAATAACAGCAGCAGGGTGGTCATAGTCCCCACACTGGGGGTGATCTCCAGATGGCCCTGTCACGCAAAACGCGTCTGCTGATGTATTACCTCCTTGCCTGCTTGTACTGCATAGCCACAGCAGCTGTGACCCATAGGTCCCTCACCCAGTGAATGGCTTTGTTGACTGGAGTGTGTCAAACCTGCAGGCGCCTGAGTCATGGGTTGACACACCTCAAAGCACTGCAAGAGGCTGGGCTCAATCATGTGCACCTGCTGCCCAGCTATGACTACGGCAGTGTCCCTGAGAGACCGGAAGAACAGGCGTATGTCCAGGTGGGAGTGCACACAGCAATGACACAGTTGCCAGGTCCTCACCTTGAGTCTTACAAAGCTGGGTTGTAGGGAGGTGCGGTAGACTGAGGCTGGGCTGCTGCCTGCATTTTGCAGGAAGACCTGTCCCAGCATCCTCCTGACAGTGAGCGGCAGCAGCAGGTCATCATGTCTATAGCAGACAGAGACGCCTTCAACTGGGGGTAAGTGTTTCTGTGATAGGCGCTTATGGGTGTGTGCTCTCAACAACTGTTGCAGTGTGCTCAGCACAGGATGTATTTATGGTCAAATGTTGCCCATGTGTAACAGTTTGCAGTCATGTACTTGCAGCCAACATGAACACTCCAGCAACTCTGCATTGCTGCTACCCATTGTCAGTGGCTACGCCATTGAGTGTATTTAATGGTTGTGCTAGGCCTATCTGCTGAGCGTAGTGCGGGCATCTGTTTTTTGGCGCCCTTGATCTCATACCAACAGCCACATTCAGTCACCAGGTATCTGTTGCTGTTCCAGCATGCCCAGTGGTTTGCCGTTTTGCACAACTTATATCTGCAAACAGCTGTGTATGCCGCAAGTGATCAACATTGGCTCTCTGTCCTCTCTCTCCTGCTGCCTCCTTTCCTGGCTGTGTTTGCAGCTACGACCCTGTGCACTATGGTGTGCCTGAGGGCAGCTACAGCACTGCTCCTGATGGACCTCTCAGGGTCCTGGAGTACAGGGAAATGGTGCAGGTGAGTGTCATAGTGCTCTGGTGTGGCAGGCACAAGTGTCTTGTGGGTGTGCCAGACAGACACGCGTACCAGACAGACAGGCTGACATCATGACCTGAAGCATTGGGTATCTACACTCAGGCTGGTTCACTTATGAAACGTGCTGCATGTGCTCGCCATGCACAGCTCGGCCATCAACAGTGAGCACTGCGGGAGGGCCTATTGAATGCAGCTATCCACTAGCATGGTTGTTGCTGCTCTGCAATTGCACCGTAGGCGCTGCACAGCCTTGGTTTGCGTGTGGTGCTGGATGTTGTGTACAACCACACCTTTGCAAGCGGTCCCTACAGCCACAACAGCGTTCTGGACAAGATTGTGCCAGGTTACTACCACAGGAGGCAGGAGGATGGCGAGATGTGTCACAGCACATGCTGTGAGTGGGAGGGGGATGGGTGTTACTTTCTGATAGGGCAGGTGCAGCAGTACATTGTCGCCAAAGTAGACAATGTCGCAAAAGAGCATGTTGAGAGGGGTTGATACGGAGCAATCTTGCGCCTCCAGGTGCTTATGATGCTGTCAGACTATACCATGCTCCAGCAAGTGGACATTGACACGGATAAAACTGCATGAAGCCCTGCTTCCTGCATCATGGCTGGCTGCTGTACTGCAAACATCCTTCAGGTAACAACACTGCTAGCGAGCATCGCATGTTTGAGCGGCTGATGGTGGAGGACATTGCTCACTGGGCTAGAGACTACAAGGTAAGCCCTGTATAGACAGGATTGCAGTGCCTACTGGCTTCAGCTAGCTGCGCTGCACCAGCAACCCAACTTACTGGTCCACAACGATCAGTGCTTGCTGCTGATGCTTGCAGGTGGACGGTTTCAGATTTGACATCATGGGCCACCACTTTCTGAACAACATGACAGCAATCCGCAATGCCCTGAACAGTCTCACGTTGGACAAGGATGGTGTGGACGGCCGCCACATCTATATATACGGTGAGGCCTGGGACTTTGGGGAGGTGGCCCTAAATCAGCGAGGCAGAAATGCCAGTCAGCACAACCTGGGAGGGAGCCGGATAGGAGCGTTCAATGACAGGTGGGGTCTCTGATGCATCAGTGTGACATGGGGACTGCTGGCATGTGCAGCACCACCTGTTACCACCTGTGCCAAGCTGTGCTGCATATGCCTGCAGCAGAGCTGCTCATGGTATCACATGTTGTGGCCGTGTCAATAAAGCCCTGACTTAGGACAGCAAGATCCTGTTGAATACAAAGTTTGCCTGGAATGGTGGCTCACTGTGTGCTGCATGTATACGGCCTGCTGTCATGCAGGATGCGTGATGGCGCCATGGGTGGCAGTCCATACCAGCCCCCTGACTGTCAGGGTTTTGCTACTGGCCTGGCTACAGACCCCAACGGGGCTCATCACCAGGGTTCATCTCAGGAACAACTGGCAACACTGTTGCATCGCACAGACTGGGTTCGATTTGCTCTAGCTGGGAATCTCAAGTGAGTGACTCATGAGTGGCAAAAGCGCAGAGCACTTGGGCTGCATCAGAGTACACCTTATTGCAGTATTGGTTTGTAGTGTGTTTCGGATTGCAGATGTTGAGCATCCAGCAGGAGGGCATCTCTCTCTGTGCTCGTGAGCGGCTGGCACAACATCACTGCCTTTGGGTCGACAGTACTGTAAAACTGGTGTCGTGCATTTGCCTACCCCAGGGACTTTGAGACTCAGGTGGCTGATGGACGACTGCTGGCAGGCCAGCATGACACATATCATGGCAATCAGCCGTTGGCATATGGCTGTGATCCTGCAGAGAACGTGGTGTTCAACGGCTGTCATGACAATGAAACAATCTTTGATCAGGTACAGAATGGGGCCTGGCTGAGTGTGACAGGACGCAGGGCACAATATGTATGACAAACCAGCATCTGCAGTATATGCAATGGTGCAAATATGGCTGCTTCATGGGTGTGCATCAATCACATGTGCACATGTTCCTGCCTTGCAACGTGTGGGACCTCAGGCAGCCCACACAGTGTGTGGCTTGACAAACAAGACACATCGCATGCGCCTGATAATCATGCACTCCGCCTTGTCCGAAAGTGGATTGAATTCACTGGGTAGAGTTGAGGCTCGGGGCCGATGGCAGTAATGCTATGGCTGCAAAGTACTGATTATTATTATTATCACATGCGCCTGCCTCCATTGCTGCAGGTGATGATGAAGGTTGCTGCTCACGTTGATGCTGACGGCCGTGCACGAGTGTGTGGGTTGTGCCATGCCCTGATCCTGCTGTCACAAGGGGTGCCCTTTATACATGCTGGGGATGACTTGCTGAGGAGCAAAAGCCTTGACAGAGACAGCTACAATTCAGGTATCACTTACATGCCTACAACAACAGGCTCAGCAGGACACAGGTGGTTGTACTGCTGAGTCCAAGTACAAAGCACCAAATGACCGATGCATGGCCTGCCTCAGTGGTTTGTCCAGCACTGAACTCCTGAGCACCATCTGGTACATGGCACAGCTGATAGCCAGTGCTGGACCAGCAATGGTGTGCATGTTCACAGGCTTATCTTTGCAGTATCAACCCTTTGACTTGACCATTAAGTTCAGCAACTGGGCATCCACTTTGCTTTTTGGTAGGTGACTGGTTCAATCGTGTTGACTGGACGGGCCAGCACAACAACTTTGGTGTTGGTCTGCCCCCCGCCAGCAAGAACCAGCACGCATGGCCATTCAAGCGTCCGCTCTTAGCAGCAGCAGACAGGTACAAACCAACACCTGTCATCATCGCTCGCCAGGCAGTTTACTTCAAGGCCCTGCTCAGAGTGAGGTGAGTGATGTGGTTTTGGTTTCCGCATGTACCCCAGCCCCAAGACTGGTGCTCTAATCCAGCCAACTTTGCACAGCATTTCTGGCCAACAGGCCAGAGCCTTTGACAAACAAGTTCAGGAGTGCTCCTTTGTCCACAGTACACAGCCCTGAAGCTCTGTTATGTTCAACATCCAGTAAGCACTGCAAATGTAGATTTTACATACTTCCGAACTGCAGTTGAATGAATGGCCAGTGTCTGTGCCTACTAGTGTTGGCATCAGGTCACTATGGCCATTGGAGGCCATCAAGTGTCACTTATGACCTGCACCAGAAAGTATCTGTGTTAAAGCAATTCAGTGCACACGGACATAACACACGCTTGGTTGCATCACTTGGTCTCTCATGACAGACGACACCTCTACACCTTGTTATCCATACCCTACTACAATAAGCTTGGCTGCTATTCTGGTGCAGGTACTCCTCTCCCCTATTCAGAATGCCCACAGCAGAGCACATAAAGCAGCAAGTGCGCTTCCACAACACTGGTCCACAGCAAGTGCCTGGGGTGATCATTATGCAGCTGCACAGCAGCTGGCAGCCAGACCACGGCACATGGGATCACAAATATAAGCAGGCTCTAGTTGTCTTCAATGCACGGCCAGAGCCCTTTGAATGTGATTTCCCAGAGGGTGGAGAATGGTACAAGCTGCATCCTGCGCTAGCAGCACTGCAAGATGATGCAGCCGTGCAGCTGTGCACAGCAGATAACACCAAACGGCGTCTGCATATCAGTCCTAGGATGGCAGCCGTATTTGTGCAAGAGCGATAGATATGCAGGGTATAAACTGTGTACATCTTCCCGGCCTTGGCAAGGCTTTGGGTGGGCGTTGGATGTTCCCAACCGCGTGTGTATTGTCCATTACACACTGGTAACTGGATGTTTGCTTATTGAGGACGCAGTCTCCTGTTCCGTCTAAAGTCAGCAAAGCTTGAACTGTGCAGACCAGCGTCCAACGGGACCTTCTGGGACCTGCAGAGTCCACTCGATGCTAAAGCAGCCTGTGACCACCTTTTGTAACCTGCTGGTAGTGTCAATGTATGCTATGAACCAGAACATTTAACAACGCATGGCCAACACAGAAGAACTTTGTTTTGTCCAGGGTGTAAATTTGTCTGAAGGGATAAAGCTGTCTGGCAACTTGCTCACTCCGGCAGCAAGTAGAACCAAGACAGTTCTCATCTGTCCTTGACGGGCACGCTGATATTGCGTTGCCAGAACACTGTTGTTGATCGCAAGGTGACAAGCAGCATAATTTTGAAAACTCTGCGTATTGCTATGCTAGTGCCATGCATAAAGTATTTAGCGTATCGAGTCGCTACAAATGCATAGATGGTTTGGTGCTGACAATTTGAATACCGGTAGAGGCGGGCATCACCATTCCCGATCAGCAAGCAATCCCTTTCCTATGCGACTCTTTCAATACTGCTGAAACCATGATTACTATCTGTGAGAGTCACTGAAGCATCGCCAAGGACTCCACTGAGTTACCTTTCAGCCGTGTGCTGTCTTCCTGCACGGAGCAGTTCTCACCACCAACCGTATCCACTTTCAAAGGAAACAAATCATCATGTCATAGCTCTGGTTACGGACGCGTGACATAGTCACAACAGTATGTAGCCTGCCAGCTGCCCAACTTATTGCGGCATATCTGGGGGTCTTCCATTGGTGCTCAAAGTACAGGGCTTCCGCACCTTCTAAATGCAGCTGTTGGCTGCACAGCAGCTGGTATGCGGCCAAGCTGCCGACGGGGGGCTTGGCTCAGTACTGCTGCCTGCAAGTAGAGGTGCATTGGAGCTGCAGTCTTCACAGCAATGCTACTTCTCAGAACATAAGGCGCGTGTACAGGCCTCACTCAGAGCACTGGATAGCGTAGTCAGGAGGCTGAAGAAACAGAGTGTGCAGCAGTGTCAGGTCAGCATGCAGCAACAGCAGCACAGCATGATTTCCCAGAAGGAAGATGCCTCACAGGACAGTGCTGAAACTGCAGGTATAGCTATTCTGCCTGCTGATCCCGAAGCATCAGCTTCTGCAGCGCTTCAAGATGTACCTGTTGCTGCAGGGGCTAGATCAAAAGATCAACAACAGCTGCAGGCACCTGCAGGAATGCATCTGCAACAACTGGTGGAACCACAAACGAAACCAGCTGCAGAAGTGCTACAGGCACCGATACTTGCTGCCGTACCAATGACAACTGCCAATGGCCATTGTGTATTAGACTCTGCAACAAAGGTTGCACTGCAGTCTAGACAGCAGCAGGTTGATAGTAAGGATGCAGCCACGATGACAGCGCACATCGCGCCCTGTGTAGTACAACAGCCATCTGCGGTGTCTCAGCAGCAGGCATGTGAGGCCAGAGTATGCTGCACTCTGCAGCAGAGGCAGCCACACCAACATCGCGCCATACCAACATCACAGCATTATCAACACCCACAGAGTGCTGTCACAGGTGGCGCTCATGTTTTGAGCAAGCAGCAGCACCAGTTGAGAGAGGTGCCAGTAGCAGTAAATCAGCAGCGACCTGGTGAACACAGACACCAGCAGCCAATCGTGCAACCCAACAAAGGAATCTCTGGGCAGCAGTGGCTGTGGCCCCACCAGCATAACCAACAGCAGCAGCAACAGCATGGGCACCCGCAGCGGCAGGAGCTGCAGATACCAAAGGCTCAGCAGCAACAGCAGCAGCCAGGCCATCAAGCACCAATTACAGCTGGCAAGCCGCAGTGCTGGTGGATCAGTGAGTCTCCAATGTGGGCAAACATTGACTTGGTCAGGCAGCCATTGCTGCAGGCACACAGTAGACTGGCAGGCCACAACAACAGCTCAGAGCAGCTTCTAGCGTTTCTGGGGAGTCTCAAGGGGATGGACCAGAGCAATGTCAGCATCCCGACTGCCGGTGCCAGGCATGAACAAGCAGAAGCCAGGCTGCAAAGAGCCTGGAAGCAGCTACAGATAACTGGGGGCGCTGCTGCATGCTCTAGACAGCAACAGCAGCAGCAGCACAGACTGCCGCCAGGGTTGCAGACACGGCAGCTGGCTAGCCAACAGACACAAGTACGCTCCCAGCGCTTGCAGCAGCAGCTTTTCCAGCGTCAGCATGAGCAGATGAAGGAGCAGGCAGTGGCCGCCACCCTCACCGCATTTCCAACCTCTCCACGCTCATCAGGGGACCCTGGGGGCCGGGTGCAGCGAGCTGCAGCAGTGGCAGCAGCACGGACGTGGCAGCCAGCGGCAGCGGAAGCGGAAGCAGCAGAACAGGCTGAAGGTCGAGCTCATGTGGCGCATGCTGGTGTTCTTGATGGAGGCAGGTATGCTGCTGCTTCTGAGGCGCGCAGCAGGCCTGCAGGGAAGCCGCCTATGCCTCGTGCTGCAAGGAAACCCTGGCAGCCCAGAATGACAGAGGATGACCCAAACTGGAAACAGGTCAGTACAGCCATACTCCAGACAAACTGAATGCATCAATGTCATCCGTGAGCTTACCTGTGGCACTTGGGTGGTGTGACTTCATGAAACAGTGAGACACTGCTCTGCTTGCTGCACAACAAATCAGCACCTGCAAATCTCTGAGATGGGGCCCAAGTTGACGAGCTGCTACTGGCTCTGCCTGTTCTTGTTGCTGTCCTCAGGCGCGCTTCATGTCTGTCTTGGATCACCCCATCGAATGCCCTTCCAGCCACAACACAAAGCACTCGCGGCCAGAGCACAGCAATGCACGATTTGCAGGTAAGCTGTGCCAGCAGCTGCGATCAGCAGCATAGGAGATTATTTGCCTGCCGCTCAGTACCATCAAGCAGTGATGTCTCTCCCAGCTAGCTTGCCTCATAGCACCCTTAGGTGGCATCAAGTGTCCAGACCAGCCATCCTTGCTGCAGGCCATTTGTATAATGATGAATTGCACCTTTGACCACCTATCAGCTGATCATGAAATTAACCACTGTGCGTGCAGTGCTCACCATGCTTCACGGAGCTGGGTGGCCCAACCACATGTTCTGGCAGAGGTGGGTGGAGGCTCACCCACCAGGAGATGTGGCCCTCATGGTGCACATGAAGGTGAGCTGGACACCCAGCAGCCGTCTGGGACACCACACAGCATGACGGAGTGGCTGCCACCGCTCGGGACTGCCAGCTTGATAGTGTATGCAATCCTGATCCTCGCCAAATCAAGAGGAATATTGTGCTATGCACAGGGTTGCACGTTACAGGCAAGGGCAGTGGCTGAGGTGCTGACAAGTGTGTTTCACTGGTGCCTGTCTTACTGTGCTTGTCCTCAGGCCGGTGTCCCAGTTGGTCCTGGTATGGTTGGCCATGCCGCCATCACCCAGCACAGGCTGAAAACATCAGTGAAAGCAAACTGGGGTGACATCAGCCTGGTGGAGGCCACCATTGACAGCATAGCAGAGATACTTGGACGTTGCCCTCATCTGACCCACATTGCCCTGGCCAGTGGACACGACATCCCTGTGAGCATGATGACGTGAGTGCTGACGCTCTCAGTAGTCTGCTGAGGCGCACATCAATACCTCCTGGGGTTGCCGGCTGTGGGCCTGCTGCATGGTGGACGCTGTTACAGGGCAGTGGGCGGTCGTCTGCTGTGTCGTCTTGTTCCTGTGATAACCACAGTGCAGGTGCTGGTCAGTACCTCTGCATTGAAACACAACAAACAGCTCATCAGACATGGGGTGATTGCACTCATTTCCCCTCGCAGGCCTGGTGTGCTGCTTCCTGGTGTGTCTTCGTTTGGCATGTACCAGTTTGGCAAAGAGGAGCAGGATACCCTCCAGGACTCGTGCTGTGAGGAGTTGGAGTTTGGCACAGAGCTGACCAAGGCTGAGGCACAGCAGTGGAGCAAAGCACTCACATTCCACCACCAGTGGATGGTGCTGAGCAGGGAGCATGCCGCGGCTGTGGTCAAACTGCGCACAGAGATCACCGTGGTGGGTGACTTGTTGGGCTCATGTACCACACACAGCACAGGGCATGCAGCTGATGCTGCGATTGGGTGTTTTGCAATGAGGTGTGCTGCTTACATTGGCGCCAGATGAGTGTTGCATACACATGCATCTTGTTGCAAGGGAGCTTCTTCAGCTGCCAAACTGACCTGATCTGTCACCCTCAGCTGCCCAGCTGACCTTATGTTTCTTTCATCCTTTTTGATACACAACTGTTGTGCTGCTTGCTGCTGTGCGCAGATTGGTCGTGTCATGCACAAGGCCTGCAACAGCGTGAAGGCTGACATGGCACCTGATGAGTTCATCATCATCACTGCGCTGCGCACACACGGCTACATCCGCAGTGTACAGCGCGTTGAGATGCGGCAGGGCATGCATTTCCCTCCAGGCACCCTGCTCAATTGCTACCCCACTATGGTGATCTTTCCTGCTGAGAGCAGCCCTCATCCGGTGCTGTGGACAGACCCTGAGGAGAAAGTCACCTGTCAGGTAAGACCCCAGTACCAGCGCCTGCATCACAACTTACTGCCAGCCTGGTGTGATGGCAAGCTTGTGTTGCACTTGCCACATCAATCAGCTGAAGAAAGTGCTGTCGGTGTTCATGAGGTAGACTGACACACACAGATCAAGGTGCTTCTTGCCAGTCCCTCAACCGCTGAGGCTCTGCTGCTGCTGCTGGTCATGTTCCGCTCCTTCTTGTCCAGCTTGAGGACGAGGCGACCCAGCAGCGTCAGGAGAGCTCCCTGAATCTGCGGCGCTGCCTGGTCATCTGCCAGGAGAAGGCGGCAATCTTCTTCCGCAAGGTTGAGATCAGGCAGACCAGGTGCGAGCAGCAGGTGGAGCTGCTGAGCCTGCTGGAGCAGATGTGGGCAGGCAAGAGCTTGAAGAAGGCGTCAGCCAGCAGGACCACCAGCGGGGCATCTGGCAGCCGGGGCAGCAAGAGGAAGAGGACTGAAAGCAGAGGCCAGCAGGCTAGGTCATGCAGCAAGGTAGGTACTGTATGAGACTGCTGTGTAGGGTGTGAGTTGGCCTAGCTGCTGGCAGTTCGTTGTCAGCAAGGATGACAGCACAGTGTATCTGATCAACCTCAGTGCCCTTCACCTGTAACACTCATCGCTGCCACAACAAGTCTGCTCATACATCACAGACTTCAGCAACAACTTCACAATCCTTGTCTGCAACATTTGCCAACTGTTGCTGCAGGCTCCTTTGTGTCGTGCTGCCTTCAACGATACCCCAGCAGCATCACCTGCAGTGTCTGCTGCTGACACAGATACAGACTCAAGGGGCGACCTGAATGACATCCAGTCTCCAGCCAAGAGGCCAGCAACTGCACACGCAGTAGCTGCAGCAGCAGTTGCAGCAGTCATCACTGGGGCAGAGGAGGCAGCACCTGGCATCACAGCTCATGGGGGGGCTGAAGCAGTGGCAAAAAACATCAGCGATCACAGCGACGCATCAGCAACACTTGCCACCACCAAAATACATTGATACTGGCCACAGTCTCTCATGCTGTGAAGGACCATCTGGTCCATCAATAGAAGTATCTGGCTAGCAAGCTGGCTAAGGGTTTGCAAAGGCATTTGCAGCAGACCAGCCCAAAGGATTCAAACCCACTGTGTGCTGCCACCTGCAGTCACAAGGTGTAGCTCAAGGTCTGTCGCTGCTCATGCATGCTCATATGACACTATAGCTGACAGATTATGGCTGATAGTCTGTGGCAGGCACTAATAAAGTATGGTGGTTGGTTTCTGCTTGTAGCAAGTCGACTGATTGATTGCTGGGTCAATTAGTCCGAGGATTCTGTCACAAACGCAACAGTTTCAACACCAGCACTGCGGTTACAGAACCTGACCTAGGCCTGCAATTGACTCTGTAGTATTGGCAATGTTATGTCTTGCACCAATTGCTGACGGCGCCAGCTGCAAATCAGGCCAGTACTGGCGTTGTTTACGCAAACATGTTGTTCGTCCTTGAGCATCTGTTCTGTAGTCATAATGGCACACAATTGTTGTTTGCGCTACTTTTGGTGGCAGTCACCAACAACAGTGTTGATACCAGTACCGTAAGGGTAACCTTCATTCCTTCTTCCTAATAATACCGTATCTTATATAAGATGCGGTATCTTATGTTGAGCAGAGCATAATTGGAATTGATGGCAGTATCACGTAATTACTACTGTTATAAGAGTAGCTCCCTCGGTAGGTCGGGTGTGCTGCACGATGCAGGAGAAGTTGGTAGAATCATATGATGCATTGATGCTTTGATATCTTCTTCAAGGTCTTCAGTTGAGCATTGATTGGGACGTATCACATTGGCGTGTGCTGTGCCGTTGTCATGCAGCAAAGTTTTGCTGATCACTGTCTCTTTGCAAGACATCAACCACCAAACGTCTAGTGAACTAGATGCACACTCACAAAAGAACCCAGCATCAGTAGCACCCAGCATTGTAGTGCAGATGGACAGCCGCCCAGCCCAACATTGTTGGGGATGATCATTGCTCCAACTTCTTGGAGACTTCAGGCAAGGCAAAAACATTGTATCGCAGTATTTTGCTACTATCGCAGTGGACGATGACAACAGGCATTACAGGGAAAACAGATGATTATGAAGGATCAATAGGAGAAAACACCAGGCCAGCATATGGCCATGTTGCGATGACCGTCATC
This sequence comes from Coelastrella sp. MACC-549, assembly GCA_018290735.1. Taxonomy (NCBI): domain Eukaryota; kingdom Viridiplantae; phylum Chlorophyta; class Chlorophyceae; order Sphaeropleales; family Scenedesmaceae; genus Coelastrella; species Coelastrella sp. MACC-549. The sequence continues at coordinate 38,270 of JABEVS010000317.1, forward strand.
TGTCAGACTGCAGCCTGGCTGAACAGCTGCCAGCCAGGTCACTAACATATCCGTTATGTGCCGTAGCACTACTAGCTAGTAGTGCTAGCATAACAGCAAAGCAGGAGTCACTCATATTGTACCGTTTGTACGGTACAATCTCCAAGGAGGCTCTCCAACGGTTCAGTGGAGCTCTCTGCTGACAGCTCATGCTGCAATGCTCCGATGACATCTAGAAGACTTGTATGCAGTCTGGTTGTACGGAGCTCTGGACGTTGTGCTATTGTTGGTGGCTGCAATGCTCAGATGTGATACTTAAAGGATGGGCTTCTTTGTCAACCGAATAAGCCTGTACCCTCCACACCTGTAATCCACATGCAGATCCTCTATCGGCACAGCAGACACCTCAAAACCACACTTGACTGCCTTGGCCTCAAAACCATGTTCACCATACCGCCGCACTCTGCGGTCACAGAGCAGCGGTGGCACAACCTTTGGGTTGAAAGCCTCTTTGAGATGTGCTGTGTGCGCCGCCACACCGCAGACAAATAAAGGCATGGGTGGGTTTAATGTTCATTCCTAACTGCTGGTAGTCCCTGCCAACTAGCTGCAGTCGGGGTTCATGGGATCCAAATGCAGGGCCAAGCCCGCAAGAAATTTCTTGACATATCTCAAACGGCGGCTCTTAGCAAACACCATCAGCATGTGCTTTGACGTTCTCCTACTGCATGAGCAAAAGACTTTTCTTACTGCAGATTGTTGAGTTGGTTACATTGGCAGTGCTAGGGCAGCACACCTCATGCAGCTGTACCTGTTAGCAACTGAGCCTCTCTGCCCACTGACTGCCAAAGCTTGAAACTTACCTGTAACAGATATATATGGGATTTGGTGTCCATACATTGTTGAGCCCTGAACCTCCACTAGCCTGCCCCTTCAACTGCTTTAGCTGGCGAGATTCTTCTAGTGGCTGCTGTCGATTGGCATTTGCACCTACTGTGGCTGGTGGTGGTGGTGCAGCTGCTGGACAAAGCTGTGAGAGGCTGATCAGCAGCTCATCATAATGCTGTGGCTCATACAATACATCAGCCGCTACGATAACATCCCACGGCTGCTGCACCAATGCTGGCTTCTGCATAGCCATCTCCTCCTGCTGCTGCTGCTGAATGCCTTCATCCTGTGCTTGATGAAGGTGCTTGGCAGTTGCTGCTTGTATGGCTGCTACATCTGTGCCCCACATGTAGGGAACCACCTTGGGTTGTATGTTGCACCGAGCAGCATTCAAATCCACGTTCTCTTGTGTGAGAGGTGTGATGTGCTCAAGGTCTGTGAGTGTGACATCAGCACCAGCTAGAGCCAACACGATGCCCAGCTGCCCTGTACCACAGCCTAGCTCCAGAATGCTAAGTGGTTTATTCCAAGGACCCAGTGGTTGGCTGCGCAGCAGATAGTCACCAAGCACAAAGCCACTTTGCCAGATGACCAAGCCTACGTTTGGAAAAGCTGAGTCGTATCCACCATTAGCAGAGCTGGGATGATAGTCTTCCTCTGGGTGTGCCATCGCCTGCAGGAAACAGAAAGGCATGCTCCATCCGTTGCTGCTGCTCCACACACATTGTCTTTGTGCCAGGCACGTCACATGATATAGCGGCTGCTTACCTTCTTTGCTGCAGCAGGTTCTTGAGTCCACTGCCTCATCATCATCATTATTATAACTACCGCACAATACATGGTGATCAGAGGCAGCCAAACAAATCTGCACTTTGGGTGTGTCAGCTGTTGGAGATGGCCCAATTCCACCCTTGTCACACATTAGAGATCTTCATGAATGCATCAGAGCAGCACATGGCATTCTACATAGTGTGCTTGATGCTAGGCACTCAGAAAAGGTGCTAGGCGCGCATAAAACGTACTAGGCACTCACGACTAGTGCTAGGCACTCACATACTCCTGCCGATCTTCCTTGTTCTTGTCGTACACCCTGCCCTCATGGGGCTTTTGCTTCAACTGCAGCACTTGGTCTCCGACTTGAAATAATGCTGTCACAGCCGTCTCGTCGTCGTCATCAAAGAGCATGGATAGCAACATCTCTGTGGTGGGCCGTAGTGGCGCGTGTCTATGTTTTCATAAAAAGCAGCTGTCCGAGCCCAAGGGCTTTGGCACCTTGCAGGCTATGAGGCAGCATGCACATCACTTCATGGCGGGTAACGGCAGCTGGCAACTGTTCAATACTACAATGCAGCTGGTTGGACTGTTATTGTAACTGACATCCGTTCAAACTTTCATGTCCCGCAATCACCAACCACCCAATCAATGCCTGTCGTTCTTTGCCTTCTTTGCCCTTTCTCGCTATGTTACTATGCTGCACATGCCTCCTGCCAATTGCGTGCAGACTGTGGCTGCACTTGTGACAGGTGACTGGGCTACTGAACCCCAATTGAAGAATGGCTCTTTTGCAGCTCGTGTTACAAAACATTGGCTGAATTGCTTCAGCAAATTGGCAATAAAGAGTCATGGCATACAGACTTCAGCATCCCAAATGTGACAGCACTCCACAGTCAGCAAGTTGTAGCCATTGCCTGCTGTTCGCTTGCCCGGTATGCGGCATGTAAGGCGTGAGGTAGAAAGGAGCTCGACAGCATGCAGCGATCACAAAAACATAACCTGAAGCACTGCTCAGCAGATTTTGGGTGCAATCGCAGCTCTCTTCACAGATTATCCAGTGCCCTGTGCACCTTACTTCTCTCAACACTGGTCTTGAGGCCCATATGCCTGTAGCAGCCACCATGGAATGTATCAGTGAATTTCCCCTGTATGCCTGCCCAAACAAGGGGCATGTCGAAAGAAGTGGGGGCCTTGGCACCATACTCGTTATTGCTTGTGTTGTAGCAGGCGTGCTGCTGCTTGGGATGCAGGTCCCAGACATCAGGCTTCTCAAACCTGCACACATGTGAGTGTGGGCACAAAGCACCAGGTGAGTCACACATCACATGTCAAACGCCTTTCAGATCATCTCCTTCCTGGAGGCTGTATCTCATGCGAAACCAGCAAAACCCTCTGGTGCACCTCTCACACAGCCCCACTGTCATGCGTGTGGTGGGGTAGGTAGAACTATTGACTGCGGCTTGCGGTAGCGTGACTGGTTGCCACCCACTGCCAGTTATACTTTCCTCACAAAGGTTCACACCTGTGGTTGTGCAGTGGGACGGTTGTCTAGAAAGCCATGTGCTTGCTGAGCTCTCACCTGGCAGGTCGTGTGCTGTAATCCCTCTGCAGTGCCTCCTTTGCCTTCCTTGCCAGTGACTCCTGATGCTTGTTGCAGAACTTGACGAAAAGATGCTTCACAGTGCTGTTCTCCAACCTGCCTGCACTGCCATCATTTATAGTGTTCAGAACACCAACGCTGCTCAGTGTGAGTGTCCGAGGGCTTCCTTCCCCAGCTTGTGAGGGTAATGCTGCTTGCGGTGACCTGCTGGCGCCCAGTGTGGTCATTAGCTGCTTGCTGGATGCTGATGGAGGGTGTCTGGCCTCCAGCAAGGTGAGCTTTGCCATCAGTTCATCCAGTGTGCCTGTGATGTGTGCTGCTGAAGCCCCTTCAGAGGCCACAGCCAGCCGCTGAACCTGCAGGGCAAGGTGTCAGCAATCAACTTGCATACTCTGCTGAGCCTCGCTGAGGCTGAGACCCATAGGTCAGGCTACCATCATGGCAGTTTGAGATAGGCTATCCCACTGATAGGCTGTCAGTGCACATAGGAAACTGCTTGTGAGCGTGGCATGCGTGTGTTCCTTCCAAAGGGTTTGTGACAAATGTGTGATGCTTGTTTCCAGGGATACTTTAAGAATACGAGCCAGTGTTCTAACACTGCTGAGTCAGCACTGGCTGAGGCCACTCAGTCAGTCGGCCCAACTGGGAATGCCATATATTGTGACAACCTTTAGTAGGCTTCCCGACTTGCTCCAAATCTACTGCCTCTGGGCAATGCAACCATTGCTGATGAGGCAACCTGCTCTGGATGAGATCTTACATCTTCTGCAGCAATCTGTAAAGGCATGAGCTACTGTGGATGCATACCTCACGAATCGCTCTGTGCTGCAGTTCCATGTAGTGTGCAAAAAATGCAGCTGTTATGATGTAGTCCTCTCGACTGCCTATGTTGAAGTAGAAAGGCAGATCAACATTGCATATAGGCCTCCCCTGAGCCAACTGCTGCTCAAGACATGCACCAAGGTATTTGCTTGGGGCCAACTGAGGGGACTGGGCTGCTTCCGCCTCAAGAAGCTTAGGGACTGTTGCCGCACTGAGGATGGAAACTGGGCCCATGACCTTGGAACAGAAGCCGTCTGCTGAGCCCTCTGCTTCTGTTCTGATTGCAGTTATGCGACAATCATCTGCAGCAAATTCCTCCTTCTGTACCTGTGTGGAGAAATACGGTTTCACTGATTGCACCGGCTCAGAGTCATGGCCGATGACCAGACGCAAGCAAGGGTTATGGGCATGAAGTTGCTGGGCAGCAAGCAGCTGCCAGCCATCATCTGTTTCAGCAGCATCCTGGCAAGGCTTCCTGGCAAGGCTCACCAGCACCAGGTGCATCAGGTCCACTCCCTCAAGTGGCACCATGCTGGTTATTGTATCCTTCCCCCGTACCACTGCTGCCTCAACCACATGACTGACTGAGAAGCCAGGCTCCAGTACATAGCTAGCATCAGCGACCAGCAGGTAACAACCAGCCAAGTCTGGCAGACTGGCCACTGCAGCTGCAATGCCCTGCACTATGTTAAGGCTGCTTGTTGCGTTGCTGGCGGAGATGATGCAGCTAGCTGGCAGTCCTGCTGAGGTTGCCCATGCCAGCAGCTGTTGATTATGTGCCGGATGACAGACTATAGCAACCTGCAAAGTGATCACGGTGCTGGACATTGCTGACTGCTGCGGCATGATTATTGACAGTAACCTCAAGCTAAGGCCCTGATCATCAGGCCGGGCTTATCTAACTCAGGTCGGACCTGATATACGAGCCGGCAAATAGTGTTTTTGCTGCTGGGATGCCTGCTATCAGCCTGATTGAAGCACTGTGCTCTGCCATAGCACTCGAAGTGTTCAAGGTGTAACAGTGGCGACCTGACACAAATTCACTGCTGCATCTGTGACATTGTTATGTGTGCACTCCCTCCATGCAAAAGGGATTATTGGTGCCAGTATGCGCAAATACTGCGTAAAGCTCTGTACATAGCTATGCTGCTGTGCATGCAGTGAATGTGTCACATTCTGTGTTGATTTGGGGCTTGTTGCAAGGTACCTTGTCGCAAATGGGCTGCAGCCTTGAGCACTTCCTGAAAGTGTCCAACCAGTGAAGGATGCAACATCTTCCAGCAAGAGGCAACAGGGCAGGGCAATTTGTACCTGCACCACCAGACTCTCTGGGTATCAAGCGTCTGCTGGGCAAAAGATTTTCCACACCAGGCTCATCTGCGTGGACGAGCCAGGTTCATGGGGCCCCTGTCAATGCTTGTTCACGACAGGCCCCAGTATACCAAAATATCTAGGACAACAGCTCATTGAACACAGCTGTGCATGGCGTTGGGGCAACAGCTTGTGCCTACTTGCCTTCACTCTCCGCGCAGCTTGCTATAATAACAGCTCGAACCTGGCATATATGTGCAATCAAGCTGTATTGGGTATGCGCTGACGGGCTTTATGACTGCGAAGCAGCTGTTTTGACCACACCTGTGTGGCTCTCGAGGCAGCGTACGCCATAATACAACCTAAATTGTGCCTAGATTACAATATCCCGTTCAGAGAACAACACCTTGCAGTGAGATTTGCACCTTTCCGGCTGGCGCCAAGAAGGTCCCGCCTCAATGTCAATAGTCCAGTTTAAACAACAAACAACCATTGCAAACGTAGTTTTTGGGCCCGACAGTCTGTACGTGCTTGTCAGATGCATCAGTCGGCCCTGCGGTTTCCACAGCACAGATGTCACAACAAGTAGGTGACATCTCTCCAAAACAACTTTGAGTGCATGACTCGTGCATACCAGTCTGCAAATAGTGTGCTCTACTTAATCGGAACTTTATGCAATAATAAATCTTTAAAGCGTACAGCTTAGAAACAGAGATTTATCTCTATATGTGCAACATGCTCAGCAGGCTGTGTTGACATCTCAGTCGATGCCAATAACAACATACACTGAGATCAGAGGCACAGGATGGTGGGATGAAGCGTGTGGCAATCGCCAACAAGCCTGCGTAAACGATCTTGCACATGCAACAGACTTCTACCTCCTGCTGAGAGCTCAACCCACCATGCCTCCTCCACTAATGGTGTAAGATGCTTGGCATACAAAGCAGCTGTAGAGTTCACCCAGGAGGCTCTCATGTCCACGCCAGCTGCCAGTGACTGTGGCACAATGGTCAGTCTGTGACCAAATGACAAAGTGTATAAACTGCGTGGGCCTCAATCTATGCACAAACATGTGAAAGACATGAGTCAAGTATCAACGCCATTGCCACGTGCCACATTGCCTGCCACACCACGATGGTACAACAGATATGCGCTTGCATTCCAAAACAAACTCACTGTCGTACTTTCCCTATAAACAGAATGTATAGCAACAGAGTATCTCATGCTGACAGTCAGCAACTCAGTAGCAATGCAGTAAGCGCTTTGGGCCCACTGACAGCACAACACATGCACAGCTGTTGCAGCTATAGCTACATTATAGCTGTAACTGCCTGGATAAACCTGGTTTTGTCATGTAAGTACAGTTATCTGGACTGTGTTCTGCCAGCTGCCGCCTGCTGATGTGTTATACAACATGCTCAGCCCATCAGCAGCTCCACCGAACAAACGACTGACAATGCAATGAAATGCGCCCTCTGGGGCCAATGGCAACTCAATGTAAAACAGCACGCAGCAGTTCTTGTGCTCAAATCTACATTCAATGATGACAAGTGACGCAACGCTGAACCTGAACGTCTACAGCACAACTCCTCCTATGACTTGCAGGCCCTGTGGTACAACACCCTCCAGGCACACTACCAGTGTAAGACACATGTCTATGTCCAGGGGTTGTAAGCGGGTGCAACAAGCGGCCATGCCAATAGAGCCACACATGCCTTTAGCCTGCCCGCAACTCCCTAACCTATTTGTCACCACTGGTCACTGCGCCATTTGAATCCAGTCAAGGGTCAAAGGAGGGTGCTTTGCGTTTACCTCCCCAGGTGGCCTCATAGAGTAGCCGGGGAAGCAAGTCCTTGTACGGGTCCTGTTCCCTCTTTCTCAACAAGTAGCCCATCCCATCTTCCACTTCACACTTCACCTGCTCATATAGCTGCTGACACGCCTGCCTATCGTTGGCCATGCTGGTGTCTGTAGGGATGGGCCGCCTGAAGATGAAGTAGGTGCGCTGCGGGAGGTTGGGAGTGAAGACACCAGGCTGCAGGGCAGCCACACAGCAGACCAAATGACAGCAGCAAGGCAGGTACAGGCCCAGTGAAATCAACCATCATGAGAGAAGTGGTGTCGTCTACTACCTGACAGGCCTTGGACTCATTGATGCTGACTCAGTCGGCGGCCATGTCACACAGACTTTGTTACCCCTGCAGCTAGGTTGAGTAGCCATGGGCATTCAGGCCCTGGGGTCAGCAGCCAAACCTGCTCACCGATTGAAAAGCTTCAACATCCTCCATAGTGGCATTAACTCCCCTGCGGGCTCGTGGCAAATTTCTGAGCCTCCTCTCTCGTTCTTCATCGGACTGCTGGAAGGGCAGCTTGAATGGCAGATTGAATGGCAGTTTGGGCAGCATTGCCTGAATCTGCTCCACCTCTTCACCAGACAACCAGGTCGTGATGGCCTCATCGCAACCAATGGCAGCAAAGGGAACTATTGTTGCCCCAAACTTCGCAGCCATACGCACAAACTCCGCCTTACCAGGCCAAATAAGCTTATAGGCTTCATTCTTGCGCTTGAAAGCCTACAGCAGTACCGCAGACATTCAAACTCTTATGTAAGGCATGTGAACCCTGATGTTGATTAAGATTACTCCCCCAAACCAACACACTGTAGACTGCCTTGCCTGCTGCTGCTCTTGCTTTAGCCCATTCTTCAGCCACCATTCCTTCGAAACCTTGGAAGCTGTTGACTTCTCGACAGCCTCCAAGATACCTCCTCTGATTCTGGCTCACCTCACGGGCCCCGCCTGGATACAACAGCACAATCTCCCCCTGAGACAGCAACTTATGCATGTTCTTGCCATTGACAGGCACAGCACCATACGTCGACAGCAGTGAGCTGAATTGCGCAGCACCGGCCGTATCGTCCTCCTTGTCCTTTGTGTTGCTTGGTCTTTCTTCCCTGATCATGCCTCCCCGCCTGCCAGCTTCAGTGAGCGCATCCGGTCCAGCAAATACAATGGGGTGAGCCAGGCCGCGCGGCAATACACCCAGCTCCTGTATGAACTGCTGTATCATGGGATACATATCACCTGTGTGGCACCAAAGTGTGTGGTGTGACGCAATGTTGCACAATTTGCATGACTGAAGTGGTTTCACAGCAGCTGATGCCGAGGTGTCAAGAAGGCACACATGTGCGTGATCACCGCCCCTGTTGTCTATCCTTGCTGCCACTCGCAGTGCTGCATAGCTTCCAGAGTGCATGTCATTCACTTGGTCTAGGCACTATGATGCTTGAAGCTTCACCAGTAGGCTTAGAAATCTCACCTGCAAAGAATTGGTGGTTGCCAACCAGCAGTATAGGCCGCTTTTGAACTGGCACCCCTGATAAGCCCTTCACTATCTGTCCATCAGCCCTGGTGCTGTAGAACTGCGGGCTTGTTAATCTGTTGATTGTGCTGACAAACCCAGATGAGTCCAGCTCCAGCTCCCTGGCCGTCGGCAGTTGAATAGGCCGGGGCAGGCCATAGCTGGCACCTCCACCATCTCGTGCACTTGAACTGGGTTGACCATTAGACATGCGCCGCTCACTGATATAGAAGCCCTCAGACTGCAGGCAGGATTGAAGCGATTCTGGTTCAAAGACATCATCACGCACATGGAAAGATACGCGCCATCACTGGCTGGGCAGGGAACGCACAGAGGCTGGGGAAGCGAATGGACTTGAGCAAAGGCAGCAGGCAGGTGATGGCAAGTGCGTCAACATGGTGTGCTCCTATCTGATGCTATGTGCGCAAGCTGCCGGTCTGCCCTGTGAACTTCCACCTGTAAGATCACCGTGCACGTCTCCAAACGCAGAGCCAAGCTGGCATGGCATGCAGCCCCCACCTTCAAGATATTAACAAGATCAACTCCAGCCTCCTGCAGCAGTGCATGGCTCCTATCAGTCAGGATCTTGGTGCGTGCTCTTGGCAGGGCCTTGCCCAGCTTCTGAGCCTCCTCTTTACTGGGGATCAACAGGTCCTGCAGGGCATACCCACATGAATAAATAAACATACAAACACTGTGGTGCTGCTGGCACAAGCAAGCACCCTTGCTGCCTGTCCGTACTGCATAAAGACATGAACACACGAGGCATGTCCACTGCTGCAGCCGGCTTCAATCCAACAACCAGCAACTTGCTGACAGCTCAGCGTCCCACACCTTCTCCCCTGACAGCACCAGCACTCGCTGTTTCACCTCCTTGAACCTGGACCGGATCCACTGGCTGCCCTGCTTCAGTAGCTCCAGCCTCCAAGCCAGTGTCTCAGGCGGCAGGACAAGGCGCAGGGCAGCCAGCTGGGGAGCCAGGTCGATCAAGCCCTGGACATGCAGGGACATGCGGCAGCAGCACTCGGTGACGCTTATTCACCAGACCACCAGCAAAGAATGCCCAGAAGCATGGATAAGCACTGAAGTCTTTTACAGCTCCAAAGACTGGCTGTGCTGCCCAGCACAGAAGAGTCAATCAACGCTGGCAGGATAAACCACCCTGCAGCATGCCAGACTCATGCTGGAAGAGCCGGTATACTCACATACATTAAGTCAGAGCCCTGCTGCAGCAGAGGCGCCCTGTCGTCAACGTCATTCATTGCCATGCTGATGGGGTTTGACAGCACTGGAGCTAGCGCAAAGGGCAGCAATTTGTACATGTCAGGTGGCAGCTGTGTCAGCAGAGGTCCTGCTTGTGGCCATATGCTGTCACTGAAGCTGCTGGCTGGGTTGACCAGCACAACCCGGTCAACATAATCCCCTAGCCTGGTGGCTAGAGCCAGGCACAGAATGCCACCAAACGACTCCCCCAGCAGATACACCGGCCTTCCAGCATCCGCCTGATCGAGCTCCTGCTTCACCAGCGCCTGCACGCAGTGTCAGAGGGGAGGAGGGGCAAGCGTGACCGTTAACCGGTCAACCACTAAAACAGATGGCATGATGCTGCATACATGTGGCAGCATCATGCAGGCTAGCATATGCAGAATGCTTGTGGAAAGAGCGCACAGATCTAGCTGCCCATGATGAAAAAGAAGATTTCCCTGCACCTGCACAGTGCTAGCTGTAGCAGCGCAAATTGACCTTGTTGAGCAAAACCATTGTGCCACAGGTGTTGCTTAAGGAGCTCATGTATTACCAGCCACTCACAGCCACATCTTCTACCAACTGCTCAAATGTGCTCCTATCTGTCCGCGGCACAATGAGGCACCGCAAGTCGAAGGCGCGCGTGAGCCTTGGGAACTGCCTGTATGCTGCTAAGCCTGTGCCATCAATGCCTGGCATGTAAAACATTAGTGGAAGGCTCTCTGCTGTGGGAGCTCCAGGAGGCTTCGGTATCAGGGGGGAGAACAGCCTTGCTGGACCACCTGCGCCCACAGCCCAAACCATATTGCCTGATATATTGTGCGCAATAAGTGACTTCCGTCGGTGTGGTTGATAATTTTGGCATCTGGAAGTGATCATTTCAATATATGAAGCTTCAAGGGGGTTGCCTGGTGCTGGTGATCTTATCTTACCATCTGTAACTAATGCAGAACCCAGCAACGTATTGTCTTTCAGGGTTTTATCTGGATCCCCCAGTAGAGTGTCAAGAAGCTGTGGTATGTCAACTTGTGGAATGAAGGGTCTGCTGCCCTGCTGCGGGCCGCTGGACTGCTGTGCAGCTGTTGGTGCCGTTGACAGGGAGGCTGCTGCTTGTGCTGTTGTTGTGCTGCTTGTGCCATTGTCAGTATTTACAGCAACTGAGGGCTCTTTGGCAACCACTGTATCCCGCAGTGAATTATCAGCCTCCAAAGTATCAGCTTGCGCCACTGTGTAGGAGGCGTGACGTGCATGCAGGGCAGGAAGGGCAGGAAGACCTGTTTGAGGTGACCAGCGTGCGGTCAGCAACGACAGTGGCTAATGCAAGTACTGTGAGGCCAGCGGTCCCCGATAGATATTAGTTTTATTCAAAAATAGAATAAGGCTGCGCACCTCTCACGCGTTCTGTCCTCCGCGGTTTGCTGGTCCATGGGTGGGGAGGTTGCGCGATTGCTGGCCTGGTGCGCTGCCCATTCACTGGTGAGCGCCAGCTGCCCTGCAGCCTGAGCTGCATGGTTTTCACTCAATCCAAGAAGCAATTGAACAAAACTCAGTCAGAAAAGCGCTGGCTGAGCGCAGCAGTAAGCGCAGGGGCAACTGGCGGGTCAATTTTTTGTTTGTAAAGCGCCCTCAGGGCAATCGATTAGTGCATAAGCTTGATATCAGCAAACTGGTGCTTGCTTCCTACCGCTGCTGAGGGGTTCTCAAAGGTAAGGTATGACATGTCAACTGCCTTCCCCAAAAAACTCAGCTCAAGCAGGGATGGCCCACTTGGTTGCTTTATTGCTCAATTACCAACGGCCTCGAGGTGCTCGAATGCTTGAAGAAGGCAGCAGCCAATTCGTGAGACATACTTCCTCACTGCCAACGTTGCCGCAGAAACAACGTAGGATCGTGAGCATACTGGTTTCTATCGCAGGCAGTGGGCTGCATCGGCAGTGGGCCAGTGCCTACCCCTGATTGCAGCAAAATTTTCTGCCTACGACTCGTAGTTCAGGAGCAGAGACATGGAATTGAATGGAGAAGATAAAGTAGCAGATATAAGCAGCAAGTGCTGCTGAACTTGACTGTCCGTCAGCTTGAACAGACAGCTCGCACCATGTCTGTTGAGCAAGTTGCGCCAGCAGGCGACATCAGCAGCAGCCACGCAGCAGCGGATATTCCAGATGCTGAGGCTGAAGTCCGAGCGGTGGAAACTGACCCAACCAGGCGTTACAGCAGGGTTGGTACCTTGCACTTTGGTGAGGCATTCTGAATAGGAGGATGGGCCACTCACCTCGAGTCAATTGCCTTGCAGTATGATGTTGTGCTTGGCCGCGGAGCATTCAAGACGGTGTTCAAAGCCTTTGATGAGGCTGAGGGCATCGAGGTCGCTTGGAATCAGGTCAAGGTCAATGATCTTGCAAACTCTCCAGCAGAACGGGAGCGCCTGTTTGCCGAGATCAGGGTCCTCAAGCAGCTCAAGCACAAGAATATCATGACATTCTATGACTCCTGGCTGGATCAGAAGAACCTTACCATCAACTTCATAACGGAATTGTTTACATCTGGCACACTGAGGCAGTAAGTCAATCATAGCAAGCAGGGGTCAACATTGACAATGGCACGTAGTGCGAGGAGGATAAAAAAAAATTACAATTCTGGGTATCTGACGCTCAAAGGATGTGTGTTTCTCACAGTGCACCTGCAGTACTCTTGATATCATGACTGCACATTATGACAATTGTGCATACTGGAAGCATATCTGTGTCAAGGCATGCTGGATAAATTGCGGCCCTCATGACACTATCATATCCTGCACTGCCATGTTACACCCGTCTACCGGGGTGACAATGCACCCTTTCTCATCTGTTTGTGCTTAACAGTATCTGTTGCTGTTGCTGTGCCTGGGCTGCTGTCCAGGTACCGCAAGAAGCACAAGTATATTGATGAGCAGGTGCTGAAGCGGTGGGCATGGCAGATTTTGCAAGGGCTGGTGTATCTGCATGCACACGATCCAGCTATCATTCACCGTGACCTGAAGTGTGACAACATTTTTGTGAATGGCACGTGTGGGGTAATTAAGATTGGTGACCTGGGCTTGGCAACTCTCTGGCGGGGCTTGACAACACCACAGAGTGTGCTGGGGACTCCTGAGGTTGGTGCCATTCAACAGCTGGGCAATTGTCAACCCTGCGCATATTGCCAACGGGAGCAGGGCGATCACCAACTATGCAGCTGGGCCACTGGCTCTTGCAGCTGAATGCTCAGCATCAGTGATCCTGTGTAGGAAGCGCACTTCCATTAAGCAGCCAATGACCAACCATATAGCTGATTAGATTAATACAACATTGGGGGGCATGATGTCTTGCTACTGTTCCTGTGTACTGCCTCTCAGTTCATGGCCCCTGAGCTGTATGAGGAGAAATACGATGAGAAGGTGGATGTGTACAGCTTTGGCATGTGCATGCTGGAGCTGGCAACCATGGAATACCCGTACTGCGAGTGCCGCAATGCAGCACAGATCTACAAGAAGGTCACACAGGTGAGCAACAAAGGAGAAGGCCAGCGCAACCCACAGAATGGGGTATAGGGATACGGAGCAAGGATATTAAAGATCATGCAACAGACTCGGCGCTCAGCACTGTGTGCCATATGGCTGTGAGGTGTAGTGGCTTAGTGCAATGCAATGCGATCATCTGTGTGCACATCGGGATTTGTGCTGCTATTGACCCTGTTGCAGGGCATCTATCCAGCTGGCCTTGAGAAGGTGAAAAGCCAGGAACTGCGGGAGTTTATACAGCTTTGCATTGCGCACAACCCTGCAAACAGGCCTGATACACGCCAGCTGCTCAAGCATCCATTCTTTGAGAGCATTCGCACAGGCAAGGTGCAGGTTGAGCGTGCCCCAGCACTGTTGGAGCGTCCAAGCGAAGAGGCACAGGTGGGCTGCAGTGCACATGAAATGAGTTTCTGATGCAGCTGTACTTTTCGTGCATGCCCTGTGAGACACCTGTACGATATCGCTTACAAAACCATCTGGGCACTGCCCCTGGAGCTATCGCGCCAACGGATGGTTGTAATTCGGCCTGTTGACCTGCAGGCATCGCGCAGTGACTCAAACAGCAGTGATGGTGATGATACTCCATCCCCTAAAAGTCACACTACTCAGCTCATCAACCTCTCAGAGATGCAACAGCTCAGTGCACAGGAGCACATAGGAGAAGAGCTCACCCTCCTGGAGCAACAGCAACAGCAGCTACAGCAGCAGCAACAGTTGCAGCAGTTACAGCAGCAGCTAGCTCGACAATCACTGGACCCCAGCACATCCCAGCAACAGCAGCAGCAATCAGCACAGCAGTTGCCTCAGCAGTCATTGTCAGAGAGTCAGCTGCGGCTGGCTGCTGGTATTGGCACACGGTTGCTCGACTCCACTGACTACTCTGGCGACCAGGAGCTGCTGCTGCCCTCTGGGGAGTATGTGATGAATGATGATGGGCAGCTGCTGGCAGACGAGGATTTGCTTGGAGATGAGGAGCGGGACCTCTGCGTGAACTGCCACCAGGCAGAGGAGAACAAGCTGTCTTTCCAGCTGAAGTTCACAGAGCCTGAAGGTAGGTCGTCATGCAGAAGAGTGTAACAGGTGTGCATGTATCCAGCCAGCTGTCCAGGAGTGTGCTGCATTGCAGCCGTCAATGTGTTCGCATATATTGTTGCACATCAGGCAGTGGATTGTGTAAGCAGCAGCATGTTGTCGGCACTGAAATGCTCTTCGCTGTTGTCGTGATACATCGCAAGAGGTGAGGGTGCACTGCCTACTTCTGTACCACAGGCCACTGCAAGACAGTTGAATTTACGTTTGACATGCGCGAAGACACTGCTGAGTGCATTGCTAATGAAATGATGGAAGATCTGTCCCTCAGTGCTGAGGAAGCCACATTCATAGCTGATAAGATCAAGGAGGAGATAGGCCGGATGGGGTCAGAGTTCATAGATAACTTGTCATTTGGACAGCACAGCCAGGGCGTAGAAGCTGCATGCCAGGGCACTCCAGTGCCTGATGAGGCTTGCATGGGTGCTGGTTCACATGATAACACAAACACTGAGTTGGACCCTGCTGTGCGTGAGGCAGTGGTAGCCAATGCGGCAGCAGCGGCGGTCACGGCGTTCGCAACGGCAGCAGCGGCAGCAAATAGCAGTGGTGGGGGAGCGCAAGCACAGCCTCAGCAGCAGCAGCAGCAGTTGCCTGGTCTGACGCCGTCAATGAGTGTCAACAAGAGCAGGTCTGGCTATGGCAGCCCCTCAAACCAGTCAGGCCGGCCCCCCAGCTATCACGATCTGGCAAGGGCTATGCGTGAATTTCATGAGCAGCAACTGGCAGCAGAGCGCGCGGCTGCGGCAGCAGCAGGTCAAGCAGGTGACGGCCTGACAGGCAGCTATGGTGGTATAGACCCACAAACCCTGGTATCTGCTCTGGAGGCTCCTTTGGAGGTTCGCCTGCCCAACGGCCATGCATTGGACCCTGCAGTCCTTGCCAAGGTTGCTGCAACAGCAGCAACTGCAGCAGCCTCAGCACTCAATGAGGTTATGCCGCAGCGTAATGGCCAGCAGCAGTCTCCAGTATGCACAGTAACCAGTTTCAGCAATTGCGATGAGTAGACCTGAGCAGAATACTTGTGTTAATGGCCAATAATACGCTGTGGGAGAGTATGAGGTACCGGGCTATGCCAGCATGCCTACTGGTGGGTGGTGGCATGAGGGGTGGGCAACAAACTTGAGCGTGTTAGCCAAGTGCTCAACAACTATACTGTGAGCATCTGCTGTTTCAGCCGATCACATAGGTGATGTAAGCCAGTGTTTGGTCAGCAAGACGGGGTACAGTCGTGGCTTAACCCACATGTGTGGTAACATTCACGATGTATGCTAACACTGGTGGCATCATGGTGCACGTGGCAGCCCAGCAGATTCTCCTCAGTAGAGCAGGTGTGCTTTGTGGGCTGAGGGTACCTTCATACCTGCAGACAGGTCTGGGCATGTTGGTGAGCATACAGCACGCATGCGCGGTTGATTGCGTGCTTTGTGCATTCTGGCATGGGGTGATTATTGAGCATTGTACTTTTGTTCTTTTCTAGGTGTTGAGGAAGCACCAGTAGGGCATCATGAGGTTATGTAGTGAGTGTATCAAGTTAGGGCAGGCCCTGTCGCCATGCCTGGCTTCAGGCAATTGCGACGGTCAACCTCCTGGGATCTGTCTGTAGCCCCAGGCACTGTGTTGCCATATTTTATGCAGTAGGGTGCACCAGCAGTGGTCTGACCCAGCAGGCTGTGTCCAATTGTTGCAGCTCTGCTCTGCTTGTACATGGACAGCTGTGAGGGTTGGGCCTGCAGCATGGGTGGTTGCTGCTATCATCAGCAGGTTGAGGTTGGTATGTGGATCACTGAGCAATGCAACACGTAGTACTGGACATGTCGCAAGATCTGTGTTGGATGTCTGAGACTGCTGCATGCTTCAATGCATCATGCATCATGCATCAATGTGTCTGTGTTGCAGCTTGGTGTGGCAAGTCACGCTTGGTGGGACTCTACCAACACAGTATGTGCAGGCTACCTCCTTTACAGCCTGTTATAAAGGGGAAAACTGAATGCCACGGAGTTCTAGCATGGTTTTTGCATAAACATGTTGCACTGTAGGATGCATTGCACTGCAGTATGCTCAGGCCTGCACAGTCTTCCACCTGCTACATCACCACATTGGGGGGTTGCATCATAAGGTTATATTATGGTCAGGTTTTCTCAATTGCACAGCATGGCAGCCTGTTTGGCATGGAAACCTGTTTGGCATGGAAACGTACCTGTTCATCGATTAATCAACAGCCAATGCATCTGGTCTGGCGACATAGGATGTTATGGGGTTGCCAAGACTTGGCAGTCAAGTGGCCCAGTACATCATCTAACAGGCCTGTAATGCAGTCCAACTTGTCAGGCCTTGCACGAGTGGACAGGTCAAACACCGTGCGGCTGCTGTTTGCGAGTTGCAGTGATACTAGTATGTGGTTTGATGGTTGATGGCAGTGCCTACCTGAAGGGGTGTCGTTGTGTCTGCTGTGGGGGTGGCAGACTGCCCCACCTGAAAGTGTGTATATGCTCCAGGAACCTTGCCGGAGTTGCATGATAAGTAAAGCGAATGAAGTTAAACAAGTAGAACTGAAAGTTGCGATGCAGTTGAGTCCTTTAGACGCAGCAAAAGTTACACCGTGTAACAGGAAAGGCCAGCAAACCGCCACACCAAATGATCAAGGCAGAAGATTCGTCTCAGGATTCTGCATATACTGTTGTCAATCAAAACGCACGGTCGACGCCCGACACCAAATCAGATAGGGTCGTGTAGCACACCGTTTAAGGGGATAGTCGAGTCATAGGCAGTCAGTAATAGGTAGGGAGTTCAATGGTTGCCAGCTGCAGTGTTCTGTACGATGTTGCTACGCAACCTCAGTAGGATATTCTACTGCCACGGATCCCCGCTATTCAGGCTGTGCTTCTAAAGCCAATAATTACTAGCACCAAAGCTGCCCTGGCTGGGATGCGAGCACTGCGCACTAAATAACCCGGGCACAACCGATCACTGCTGCTGTACAGCAGCAAAGTCGTCGTTTCATTGTACTGCTTTGCTGGTGCTTGTTGTTTGCAGGCTCAGTCTGCTGTAGCATCAGTCAGCAGTGGTTGCTGGAGTCTGGCACGCCTGCAACAGCACCAGGTGTAAGGCATTCCAATGCTGAGCCTAGATGCAAGTAGCAGGCGCGCTGCAAACTGCAGCAGTAGTCTAATCAAACCTAGCAGACATCAAGCAGCTCCTTTACTTGTAGCTCGCCCTCGCCGTGCTAGTAGCAGCAGCAATGGCACAGCCAGTACGGCCAGTGGCAGCTCAGGCGAGCTGCAGCCAGCAAAGCCGCCACAGAACAGCCAGCAGAGACCAGTAGCTAGTCCCAGCATCCCCAGTGCTTTGAACCTTGCCTTTGAATCCATGGAGAAGACCTCCAAGGCAATTAAAACCACAGGCTTGCGGCGGGCTCCCCTGTCAGGAGGAGTAAAGAATGCAACTCAGCGCTTTGACCTTCCGTCACCTTGTGTAGCAGTCCGCAACCTGGTGGAACAGGCACAGTTTGCTCACCTGTGCACTGTCATGTCGCATATGCACCACAGGTGAGCAGGTGTAGCCTATGTAATGCAGC
The DNA here is from genome assembly GCA_018290735.1 of Coelastrella sp. MACC-549. Taxonomy (NCBI): domain Eukaryota; kingdom Viridiplantae; phylum Chlorophyta; class Chlorophyceae; order Sphaeropleales; family Scenedesmaceae; genus Coelastrella; species Coelastrella sp. MACC-549. The sequence goes on from JABEVS010000317.1 coordinate 56,453, forward strand.
CCTGCTGCCAGGCTGCCTTGGCTCGTTGCCACTTCAGGGCAGCGGCGGAATAAGATGGCATCATGCTCTGGCGCCTCTTGTTCCATGCAATGACATAGCAGTTGCACAAATGGCAGGTGCCTTGATGCGGCGACCATGAAAGGGCCGCTGTGCACTACTTCACAGCACTCCTGAGCAGTTGTACAGACTGTGAATGGCTTCGCAAAATAACTGCCAGCAGATCCTCAAAGCACAGTGTCTCTATGAACCCCTGCATGCAGGCGTGCTGGCTATCCATTTGGAACATTGGTCGACTTTGCGTCGGATGGCGGTGGCTTGCCAATTTTCTGCCTGAGTCCCCTGGCCATCCATGCACGCAATCTTATTGAAGACCCCAGGTGCAGCTTGGTGGTGCAGATGCCTGGGTGGACTGGGCTGGCAAATGCTCGTGTGACAATTTTTGGTGATGTGTATCAGCTCCCAGCAGACATGCAGGTGACTATAGAAGCTGCAGCATGGGGCCGCAAGGCTCCTGCACATACTAAGACTGCGCAAGTGCAAACCAGCAATGCTCTGGGCTATGGGCAATGCCAGCAAAACTGTTGCTGGTGATGACCTATGATGAATGTGCCTGGTGCACAACTTGTACACTTGCAATCAAAACACCTCTGTGCTCAAAGTTCTAATCTGACTGCTCACACAGCATGTTGACTGCACTGATGCCTGCTGGGGCCTATTTCTGGCAGAGTAAAATGAAAGTGTCCACACTTAATGACTTGCAGATCACTTGCGGATGTGCTGTTGTTTGCTCAGCTATCTGGCACTCATATGACTTGTTGTGGTTTTGATCTCTGCAGGATGCTGCTCGTGAGATCTTTCTAGCCAAGCAGACCACTGACCGCAATGAAAAATGGGTCCTTGGCAACTTCCTGTTCTTTCGCATGCACCGCATCACCGACATCTATTTCGTAGGGGGCTTTGGCACAGTGCAGTGGATAGATGTAGATGAGTACCTTGGTTCCGCGCCTGATGCCATCGCCACAAATCACCCACTGCGGACCCTGCAGGTGGGAGATAGTGGGCAGGCGGGAATTGGAACCACCCTCAAGTGCACATAATCACTGTGCTTGGTTGTGGGCAGAGACGGTGTACTTGAGCAGGCCTTGGCAGCTGTTCTAACTATATGAGGCACTTGGCATTGCATGGTGGTGCACAGTTGTGGCCTGCATGCACTGTGCTAGTCCCCCCATTGCACATGTACGTCCCCTGCTATGGAAAGTAAACCGCCTGTTCCTGCCTTTGCTGATCTTCAGGTGTTAAATGAAACTTTCTCTCATGACTTGAAGCAGTATCTGAGCCCTCACATTCCTCTGGACGATGCAAGCTTCATCTCCATCGACGCATCGGGCGCGGACGTGCGTGTACGACTGGGCAGCGAGTTCAATGTGGAGCGGCTGGGCTTTGAGTCCAAGGTGAATGATCTGGAGGAAGCGATCAAGGCAGTCAGGATGGTACTGCAAGAGTGACCAACACTGCGAGAAACAGTTCAAGGTCGTTCCTAATGCTTAGCTTGACGGCTTCAGGCTGATGACTGCTCCCATCTGCCACGCTGCCAGCCCAGCACTCCTGCATGCAGCCCCTACTGGTTGGGGAGGGCGCAGACAACTGAGATTGCTGGAAGTTGCTAGTGCATCATCACCCTAGGCACTATGACGCTTACCAGCGAAGCCTTACTGCATGCCCGGGTCAGGCTGCAAGGCATCCAGGACATTCCAGGCACCAAGTGAAGGTGTATTGCTGGCAATGTATGATTACAATGCTTGAGGGGCCGCAGCAAGTCTTTTGATCACAATGTGTGCTGTTCACCCGTGTTGTGGTGCGGAGCAGCATTGCGCGAGGTCGGAGTCATGCCTGAGATGGCTGGTGCTGCGGTGTTTAGGTGGCCCCCTGTCTTTGTCAAAACTCTTCATCCCTTATGCTGATTGACGGCGGTGTCTGCTTGGGTTTGTTTGAGCCAGCCAACAGCCATGCTGAGTGGGCTATCAAGGAGCAGCACCTTAGAACAGATAGCATGGTGCTCTGCACGGCGCCCTGCTGTTGTGCTGAATTGAGTTTGGCAGCCTTGCCTCTTGCATATCGCCACAGAAGATAATCCTGCCAATGACCTGCAAGGCTGGAAAACTGCTTTTGCTGTGTTGCGTGCAGTCTTGTTTTGTTCTTGTGTTGATATCTATGAAGCTAATTTTCAGCTCTCAAACAGTCCACTGATTTTGCTGTCTTGGCACAAGGAGAGTCTAGATCCCAATGCTGAGTTGTGGTAGCTAATGCTCCACCTGCAGCTGCATTGTGTGCAGGTTCGTCACTAACCCCGTCTCTTGCAGCATCCAGGATCACACCAGACAGCAGCATCAACAGATCTGCTGTCGTGTTTGCGGTCCGTAAAGTGTAGCATGGCATTCGCCCACAAGAACATCTGTTCTGCTCTAATTTTCCTTGTTGACCTTCAAGAAGTCTTATGTGTGTGTCTAGCTGGTGGTGTTCTGTTGCTGCAGCATGGGATGTTGGAGAGTGTCAGATGGCAGAAGTGCTGACTCGGGAAGAAGCAGCTGGTGTAGCTGTGGTGTGCCAACAGTGTGAGCGCCCTGCCGTCTGCAGTGGCTTTGTCTGCCAAGGGGTCGGGGTTTTTTCGGTACAGCTGATGGACGCTTGAATTTGAAGACCCATTGTAGGGCAAGCTGCAGTGTCTGTCTCTGCAACCCCCGGCCCATCACTTTTCCCCCTTGTGCAGCCAATGGCATATGTAGCAGTTCTCACGCAGTGTATTTTACTGTTCATGGCTGTCTTGCAGTGGCACTTGCAAGCAACCTTCGCGCATTCACTGGGTAGTTGTGGCCGAAAAGGATAACATTCTTCTCGTCTTGTTGCATAAACTCGAAGAAGGTTAGTTGTAGCAGATGCAGTCACCTTTGATCATGATGCCATGATGACGGTCATCAGAATGAACCTTAAAAAAGGTGCAAAGGTACAAAGTCGGTGGGATGAACCCCGTTAATCCCAGCACAAGCCAGCGAGCCAGCGGATGACTCATGGGATGCGGTCCATTCTCACAGACTAGCCCGTTCCACGGGCGCTCGCTGAGCGAGTCGGGCTCCCCGGGCCGGATTAAGACCAAAGGACGGAAGGAAGTTACCCTTTCCGGCCGCAAGGTCCTTGGGAGAAGTACTTGGTGGTTCTGCCACACTTGCACACCTAATGATTCAGCCACCCTAGACCAGGCTTGGCCTAGTTGGCACACACCGTGTGTGTCTGGCAGACACAGGTGTTAGGTGTAAAAGAAATTTAGCCATGATGCAGCAAGTTGAAATGCTATGGCAAACTTGAGCGCTTCCAGTCATCAGCTCCTCCAGCAGGGGTGTCCACCGCCCAGGGTCGCATGCATGCAATGCAAGGTGGTGATTGCACAGGTGTGTTGAGACTGGAGTAAGATAAATACAATAAACAACCTCACTTGATTCGCCTGAGCGCTTCTTCCACAGATTGTGCCGCACAATCTCTTTTGCAATATCACTGACACCACCGCAACAGGTCTGCCTGTTGTATATTATTTAGTACTTTCGTACAAAAATTATGACTCATGCATGACCCTTGTCAACACTTTTGCAGTGCGACCATTCCCTGCCGATCCTTCTGAGAATACTGAGACATGTCAGTCATATGACTGTCTCAGTCTTCTCAGAAGGATCGGCAGGGAATGGTCGCACTGCAAAAGTTTTATCAAGGGTCATGCATGAGTCATGGTGTTTGTACGAAAGTAATAAATAATATACACCTAAAGAAGACTGAGACAGTCATATGACTGACATGTCTCAGTCTTCTCAGAAGGATCGGCAGGGAATGGTCGCACTGCAAAAGTTTTATCAAGGGTCATGCATGAGTCATGGTGTTTGTACGAAAGTAATAAATTGTATACAACATCTGCCAGGGCAATGACGCGCCAGATGGTGTATCAATCAGGCTGTCGGCACAGGCTGTGCAGTGACTTACGAATGAGCAGTCAGATATGCTGCACTGCTCTGAGCTTGACACATATGCTTTTATATGGTATGGATGGCCACCAAGACGGCATACAGCAGCCAGATCGCTTGCCAGTTTGTTCAAAACAATCTTGGACCATGTCCAAGGGCTACCTACTAGTCTAGTAGACAGTCATTTGAAATGATGTGCTGACCAATCACTAAATTGCGATGCTTTGATGACACAGAACCATACCGCACGCTTGCCTCCTTGGTTACTCAATATCCTCACAATGCAGGCTATATATGGCTTTTGTGACAACTGAGAGGCTACAGCATGCAGGCGATGATCATTGCATAATCCTCAGATCCATCTGGCCAAAAGGCCAACCACCACAGTGCACATGTGCTGACACAGTCCACACTAGCAACTCCAGCAGCAGTGATCACCCTCGTCTCAGGCAGGCCACAAGCTGGATCTGTACAGACACTGCTCAATGACAAAACTAATACTGACATCCATCACCCAATTGCCTACAGCATGCAACCTTGACCCATGCAACCACCATCAACAACCAGCAGAAGTCCCTGAAGAGGGTTCCAACTCTTCACACAACAGTAACAACAGACAACAGTGCACAACACATCCATCAACTCAACTTGTTGCATGGCTCAATTTCTTTTACAACACATCCATCAATACAAGGTGCTTCATGTACATAGAGGACAGTTTGTCGTCAAATCATGGTCTGTACCTCTGGTGACCCAGCACTCCAAACAGCTCCTCATAACATGTCAATTTACTAAGTTTTAATTTTCCTCATCATTTGAAGTGTTTTAGTTTGGTCAGCACTCCACCCTCACTGGGCATTTGCTGTGGGTGGTGGCAGCCACAATTCTATGCTGCTGCCAACCTCCAGCTGCCCACTGATTGCGTTCATGAAATGACACGGGTACACCACAGACAATCGGCCACCCAGAGCCCTCAGCGCTTGACCAGCAAAATCCAGACTGACCAAGCTGCTGCTGCCTTGCAAGTCACTGCTGGAGGCAAGATCCTGCAGCCCTCCACCTGCTGACCTGGCGGCACCTGACTTGCCAGCACTGCTGCCGTGACCAGCTGATGAGGATCTGCTGCCGCTGGCCTGCGCCTCCTTCTGCTTCTGAGTGCTCCCACCATTACTGCTGCTGCTGCCAGCCGTGGTGCCAGTGCTGAGCTGGCTGTACAGCTTGGGGTTGAGAGCCTTGGATGTTGTGTGCAGCCTGCTGGACTGTGCCTGTCCGGTGTGCAGCACATTGACCTCAACACCTGCAGAGCACTGCCTGGCTGTCACGCACAACTGCCCGCCCCGAGGTGTGCACTGCAGGGCCACATCAAGCACAAAACCCAGCACTCGTCGACATGTGCCAGCAGTCAGGCCAACCAACAGTGGCCTAACAGGTCGTGGCAGCAGAGCCACCAGCTCATCAGGAGCGCTGCTACCCTGGTTGAATCTGCTGCCAGCTGCACTTGCTTGCTGAGAAGTTGTTGCAGAGCCACTACTGGTGTTCTTGCTGGTGCTGCTGGTGGGCTGGCTGATGGGCTGGTCCAGCTGCAAGGGGTGGTTGACAATGAAATGAACACCTTGAACCTGGGCTAGCCTGGATGCAGCAGTAAGCAGGTGGCTCAGTGCTTCCACAAGATTGCAGGACAGGGACCGCTGTGCGGTTACAAGTACTGATTGGTGCTGCTGCTTCTGCCGAAGTGGCTTTCTGCTGCTGTTGCGGCTGCCTGCATTGATGACGCCAGCAGCAGCTGTGGCACTGACGATTGCAGTGCTGTCACTGCCCTCTGGCACAGACTTCACGAGGAGGTCTTGAGCCTCTAACGCTGGAGCGGGCTCCATTTCAATGGTCTTCTGCACATCCAGACCACTATTAGACAAATCTGCTGTAGAGTAGTAAGCAGTGCATGTTGTGTCACTGCTGTTGTTGCTGCAGGGCCTGCCGCCACTGCAGGCAGCCACAGTCTTGGGGTTGGCTTTCTCCACTTGGACCCCACTCCACCTGATGTCCCTGCTGCTGGTCTGCAGTGGTCCGGCAGGCTTGGACCAGTGACCAGGAATATGAGGAGCTTCCATCACTACTTGTTGCTGCAGCTGCTGCTGTGGATGGGCCTCACCACCAACAGTGGCGCTGCCATCGTTGCTACTGCTGCTGCAGTCCTGTGGCAAGAAGCCAGCACCAGAACTCACTGCTGATATGACGCCTGCAGGCTGGGCAGCTGCCGGCAGCTGCTGGTGCTGCTGCTGCTGCTGCTCCGCCAAGAGCGGATGCTGATTGCCGACTGTCCCTGCGGCTGGCACATCAGCATACTCGTCCACTGCAGCATCAGCTGCCCAAACATCATCCAATGCAGGCAGAGCTAGCTGCTGCTGCCAAGCTGCTCCCCTGATGGCTGCTGCTGCTGCTGCTGATGGCCGGAGGGCAGCCTCCAACTGTGCCACCACATCTGCTAAGCGCTGTCCCTGCACCACCATACCATCTGCCATGTCTGACTCGGGCTGGCTGTCGAGGTTGGCCCTCAATCTGGGGGCAAGCATTGCGCCAAACGTGCCCAACACCTTGAGAGGCCCACGCGCTTCTGTGAGCAGCGAGCGAGCCAAGCGCTGCTGAGCCTCTTGCTGTGCGCCAGCCAGAGCTGCTCTCAGGTCCATGGCACAGCCTTTGGCCAAGGGTGACACAGCCGTACGGAGGCACCACAAGGCATCCTCACTGATCTGCCTGCTGTCCTTGCCCCTGTGGTTTGTGCTGTGTGCCTGTGCTGCTGTTGGGAGGTTGAGGTACTCTGCTAATTCCACCACCAGCAGTCCCACCAACACTCCAGCTTCTGCTAGAGGCAACACCAGCAGATTACTATTGGGCAGGACCACCATCTCTTCTTGCACAAGAGATGCCTCTGCATCGCAAGCGGTGCTACTGCTCCCCCCCTCCCAAGCTGGCCGGTGCAGAGTGAGCATGTCATCCAGGTCCCCACTGGCAGCGCTGTTGCCACTGCTGAAGCCGCTAAAGGTTGAACCATCTGCTGCAGTAGGAGCTGCACTCCAGTGGGCTGCTGGCTGCTGGATGCGTGATGGCCAGCAAGCTACCCGCTGAAGGAGTATCTGGGGTGATTCCAAGCTGTCTGCTCGGCGTGCGTACACACACGCTCGCCAGCTGCGTGCATCTTCTGGGCAAATACGTGCCAGCATTTGAAACATGAGCTGCAACTGCGCTGATGCCAGCTGATGCAGATCGTGACTTGGCTGCAATGCAAGGCCAACGAAAGATGCCCCATGGATGTCTGCCAACAAGCACAAACAATGTTGGCATACTCCAGTATTTAAGGAAACAGTGACTGATGCCTTCGCACCCTCAGCTGTCATGATAATGAAAAGCCCACCATAAAAGGTGCTGCTTTTGTAGCTGACTGCAGGGTCCTTACTGGTGTCAAGCGCATAGCATGAACCGGCCTGATGTCTCACCTCAAATAGCTCTCCATCATAACTGCTCAGGATCAATTCGTCTCCTGTGAGCACCTCCCCTGCACATGCACAAGCACTGGTCAAGCAAAAGAATCCTATCAAACATCGATGCGTACGCTGTAAAGGCAGCTGCGAGCTATTGACTGCTCAACCTGCTGTGTGGACAGCACTGCTGCCAACACCCTGGCGTTGTTTGTCAAGAGGACAACACCCGCTGCATTCTACACGCATAACCGCTGTTCAAATGCCCAGGGGCTGCAAGCCAGCGCGATTAACCGAGTCTTGGTAGCTGACGTGTGCGATATACAGTTCTGCTGCAGATCGTCCGCTGCGACCTACCAGCACTGACAGCATGTAGTCTAGATCGCCTCTGGATCAATGGATCACTTGACTGCGCGGCGCTGCCCGCCCAGGACCCTCTGGATGGTGTTGAGTGACCCGAGTACAGCAGACTAGCTCTGGCGCCTTCCACAGCAAAATATGCGACAGATAAACGTTTACATGTGGTATGAAGACCACTTAGGCGCTGCGAATGGGGGCATGGAGAGATACTGGTACGCATTGACGCAAGTGCAACAGGGCATGGGCTGCAGCTCCAGAATTAGGCACACTGCAGCATGAGGATACTGTTGATGCGTCACAATCCTTCATGGAGAAGTACTGATTTCATGGGTAGTGCTGTGCCCTCGGTAAAACGCGCATGCCATCCTTGATCGTTCTGTTCAATGTGATTGTCCGACTACTTTTGATTTCAACATAGAGGCCTTTTACAGCCTGACAGGTTGAGCTTGTTTGTTTTTTTGCTGCAGCACATCTTGTGCCTGGCGCTGTTTCAATCTTCTATCGTTGACCTTTTTGTATTTTTGAGGTTGTATGGGGGATAGGGAGCTGAACGGCAGTTTTATGCAGTGATGGCAGCCCTTGTGCTTGGTGGTGTACACAGTGGCGTGGGGAAAACGACGTTGATCACTGCTGTAACGGAAGCACTACGGTGAGAAGAGACCTCGCGTAAAGGGTGTACTGCTCGTCATCTTCTGCTCATCACCTTTAGCAGAGGCCTTGTTGTTGAAAACAGCGAGTGCAACACAACGTAAGCTCCTTAGTCTGCTGGAATGCTGTCACCATTATTGTTTGCAGGTGTCAAGGGCGCTGTGTCAGTGTGTACACGGTCGGGCCAGGTAAAGGAACATCAGCAGTAGCACACTGTGTAGGTCTGTATTGGCCGAAGGGTCCATGCAGTTGATGGCCAGCCCTCCGACATGATTGTGTGCAACGTGCAGGTTTGCAATCCCCTTTTGCCTCTTGCAGCAGCAGGTCAGGTCACCTTCCTCGACTTGCAGTTGGCCTAGATGGCTGGTTGCTGTCTGAAGATGCAGCACGTGCCTGTCTTCTCGGCCTATCAGCAGACGCAGACATCTCGCTTATTGATGGATTTTTGGGCATGTTTGATAGCCCTCTTGTTGATGGCTCAGAGGATGGTAGCACCGCGCAGGTAGCACAACATCTGCAGGTGCCAGTGGTGCTTGTCATTGATGCCAGCACCTTCAATACAGTGCGTGGGGTTGTAGCACTTGTCAAGGGGTACACTGCAGTTGATGGCAGCTCCTTGGTTGCTGGTGTGATCTTGAACAAGGCAGCAAGCACGTCGCTGGCAGCAGAGGTGCAGGAAGGGCTCAAGCAAGCCGCAGTGGATGTCACTGTCCTGGGAGCAATTCCCCTGGTAAGGAGTAGCAGAGTTCTAGTAGCGGTGTTCTGATTCTGGTCATGCAGACTGTCCACATGTAGTCTTTGCCACATGCAACAAGTATGCAGGTGGCCTCTGCTGTGTGCTGTCTTCTTGTAAAGGTTTGCTGGCTGTTTTGAGCGCTATGTCACAATATCAAGGTCTGTCAGGACGTTTAGTCCAGCAAGGACCTCAGCCACTGCATAGCCTTGTGACTCAGCGCATGCATCTGGTATGAATGTAGGTGGAAGCCACCAACAGTGGCATCGGCAGGTCCACATGTTCAACGTTCCCCCAGTCAACAACAAGCACAATCAGCAGCTGCACATTCGGCAATACACTGGCGCACCAGCAGCATCACTGGTGCATTGACAAGCAACTCATGGTGCAGCTGGTGCAGCAGAACATTGACCTGCAACAGCTCCAAGCGCTAGCAGCCACAGCAGCAACACCCCGACCACAGGCACCACTGCCACCTGTGGCGCGCACAGCCCGAGTGTCGATGGGCGTTGCATACGATGAAGCCTTTCATTATTACTTCCAGCAGTAAGTTCTCAATGGGGCCCGGCAGGAATGAGCTTGCAGTTCACCGCCTGTGGCACCCCACACAACCAATTTGGCATGTAACATTGGTTTCCAGCTGGAGCCTATGTTGCATGTGTTGGTGAGCAGTGTTATTGATTGTGAGAGGTGTTGAGCAGTGCTGATTGTGCAGTGTGAGTGGTTGATGCCATGCAGGAACCTTCATATGCTGACATCAGCTGGTGTCCAGTTGGTTCCTTTCTCCCCGCTGCATGACCAGCGTCTTCCTCCTGGGCTGTCAGCACTTCTGCTGGGCGGAGGGCCCCTCACAGACTGGGTTCCGCAGCTGTCGTCCAATACTGCTATGATTGAGGCGGTCAGGGCGTTTGCTGCAGCTGGTGGCCTGGTGGTGGGAGAGGGGGCAGCCCTGATGTACCTGTCTCAGTCTGTGCAGCAGTCTGGGCAGCAGAGGCATGCCATGGGTGAGTCACAGCTGGATCTGCTGGAGCCGTCAGTGCTGTTGCTCCTGAAAGCAATGCGCGAGGCTCAACACTCATGCGACAAGAAAGCTCTGTTATGTGCTGTGGCAGTACTGTTCATTCGACAAGAGAGCAGCTTTATGTGCTGTACCCCTGGCAGTGCAGTTGAGGGAGAAGCATGTCATTGTTGCACCAGCAATCTGGGTTGAGCTGGGTTCATGCTGTGTTGCCCGTGTGCAGTGGGCCTATTCCCTTTCCACACTCAGAAACTTCCTCAGACATCTCAAGGCAAGGGTGCAAGCTATGTTGAAGTGAGTGTGCAGAAGGCATCACCTCATCCCCTGCTGTTGCCTGGCAGTCAGCTCCGGGGTGTCACAACCTGTCACTGTCAAGTGGTGGAGGAGCGTTTGGTGGGGGGACTGGCAGCAGCCTGCCAGCAGCAGCAGGAAGATGGGCCGTCTGCTGATGATGGAAAAGCAGATGACAGCAGCCATGGCACCCCGTTGAACAGCAGCAGCACCCCCACAGTAGTCAGCTACAGCTACAGCTGTGTGCCCATGGCTCAGAGACATATGCCAGCCATACACGAGGGCTACACTTGCGGCACAGCCCTTGCCAGCTGCGTTCAAGTGCATTACGGCAGCTGCCCAGAGGTGGTGCAGCACATGGCACAGCGGTGCCTGCGGGTTGATGTGGCCTCAGTCACAGCAGCAGCAAGTGCAGCAGCAGCAAGTGCAGCAGATGCTGCTGCTGCAGCGCATGTGCCATGTGTCCTTCATCCAGCAGCATCATTGACTTCTAGTCATGAAGGTGACACATTGCAGGGCCACTTCCAGCAGCAAGGCATTGACAGTGTTGCAGGAACCGCCAGCAGGGCAGCTTCAGCACCGGTGCCAGACCTGCAGGGGTTGTGGTTAGCACAGCAGATGGGCAGCAGAACAGCAGGCGGTGCGTGGGGTGATAATGAGGCAAAGGGGTCTGCTGTGGACTTCAGTTGTGCTGCTCAGGCACAGCCGCCCGTAGGCATGAGCACCAGAAGAAGTGCAAGCATACCTATCAACATGTATCAAATGGGGCTTGAGCCCTACCAGCAGCAACAGCAGCTGTCGGGCAGTGCTCTGCATGTCAGGCGTGCCAGCTTTGGCAGCAGTGCTGAGCAGCAGCAGGAGCAGGCAGGTCATCAGCACGGGTGGCACCCTCAGCTGCCACTGCATGTCCCCAAGCGCTGGAGTTTGGAGTTGCAGCGCTTGGGCAGCTTCACCAGTCAGCTGCTACCAGGGAACAAGAGCCCCAGTGGGCAGCAACAGCTGCAGCAGCAAGGCAGGGTTCCTCCAGCACCACAGCATCATCATCCCCGCACCAACAGCCATCATGCCATGGGGCATCTGCCAGAGGAGGCACCGCTGTCAGATGCCGCAATTAGGCTGCTGGACCGCAGCCTGCCCACCAAGCTTGGGCGAACACACCACACACACATGGGTGTTGCGGTGCCACTCAGCGGCAGCAACAAGGCCTTGACTGATGTGCCTAAGAGTGTCCGCCCTGACGCAGATAAGCAGGAATTTGGGCACTTCTTCCACACATCCAGTAACCACGAGCAAGTGTCACAGGGAGCTGTCAGTCAGCAAGGAGCATCATCTGCCGAGTCAATGTGCTCGGACTCACCACAGGTTGCTGATACAGAAGAGGGAGCCAGCTGCTGTGCTCTACCAGCTGTGTCAGTAGTGGAACAACACACAGGCAGCAATGCAGTTGGTGGTGTCAATGCTGCCGAGGGCTTGCCTCACTTCAGCCATCAGCAAGTAGTCCAACCTGGTTGGTTGCAACAGCGGGTAGTCTCAAGGCTGTCACTTGATCAGCACAAACTTCACAATGCTCAGCTGCAGCAGCAGCTCCAGGCACAGTATGCCGCAGGAGAGCCGATAGCAGGACCAGCAGCTGCTGGAATGGCGAGGCACTCGCTGGACACAGCATACCCCTCTGATTTGGCCAATAAACAGCAGCAATTTCAGCAGCAACAAGGAGACGAAGGAGAAGCGCTGCCTCAGGAACTGTCTTTCAGAGGCATGTTGGCGCACAGTCTGCAGCAGCGCAATGGGGCTGGCGGCAGCAGCGGCAACCTTGAGGCCTCAGGTATGATGTCCAAGAGCAATAGCAGCAGCAAGCTGAACCCTGTTGCTGCTGCTGTTCCTGGTGCAATAGCTGCTACAGGTGCAGCTGGCAGCAGTGGTGACATCATCAGCTTGTCACCTGCCGCCACAGACTGCTTGATCGCGTTGGGCTTGGCAAGCAGGCTAGCAGGTGTCACAGATGCGTGCAGGGTGGGACAAGCAGCTGCAGCCAATGGGTGCCTTCTGCCACAACTGCTGAGCAGCATAGGGGCTGCATGGGCTGCCGATGCTGCGGACATGGGTGCTGCTGGTGTAGCTGGCACTGATGGCACCCTCAGCAGCATCCCTGTCGTTTGCCGGCTTGTCGAGGGGCCTGATGGTCAGCCAAGGTACAAGCTTGATGAAGATCATATCAGGCGGGTGCAGCCGGCTCTGGTGGTAGTGGCCTGTGAGGAGAACAACGATGAAGAGGCACACCTGCAACACTACCAGCAACTCAAAACATCACCAGCGCGAAGGAATGTATTCCACAGCCCAAAGAGCCCTCTGGCTCCTGGTCATAGCAGCAGCGCCAATGGCAGCAGCAGTCTCAACGACGCTGTGGCAGTTCCTGGTCGAGTGAGGCTGCAGGTGTCTGTAGTGCAGCGGGTGCTGCAGCGGGCAGGAGTGTTGTGGCCGCAGCAGCGGGCGGTGGTGCTGTACCAGCGCTGCCACAGCTTGTCTGAGGTGCTGGAGTTCATATTAGTGTTAGGACAGGCAGCAGGCGTACCTGAACGAGGCATGCAGCTGGTTGAGGGCTTGAGAGCCAGGCTCAGAGCTGCTGCTGGCAAGCTGTGCATTAGCAGTGAGGCCCTGAGCCGCAGAACCAGTGGACACAGCAGCTACAGCTTCTGCAGCAATGTACAGAGCAGTTGCAGCAACAGAAGCAACGCCTCCTGCAAAGTAGCCGAGGCTGCCGGTGTTACTGTTGTTGTTTTGGAGAGTGTTTGTCCCCTGAGGCTGGCCGGATTTTGGGTTCCCGAAATGCTTCAGCTGGCAGGCGCCAAGGAGGTGGCAGCCGCTCCTGCTGTTGGGGAACCACCAGCTGCTGTGAGCTGGGTGACGCTGCATGCAGCTGCTCCTGACATTCTATTGCTGGCATTGCCTGGCTTGTCAGCCAGCGAAGCAGCAGTTCATATGGCTAATCTGGCAGCGCTGCCAGGCTTCTGGGCCTTGCCTGCTGTCAGGTCTGGTGCTGTGTATGTGTGTGATCATACTCTGTTGGCACGGCCTGGTCCTGGCGTTGTGTTGGGTGTTGAGGTGTTGGGGCACCTGGTGACACCTGATAAGCAGCAGCTGCCAGGTGGGCTTGCAATGGGCAGTGTGCTGAAGTTGAGTCTGCACAGCGGACAAAGGTGCAGGCCGAGGCTAGTGCCCAACTATCTGTCACGGTACTGCTGAGGGATGCCAGTCTGGAGGACAATGTTGGGTAAAGTATCACCCTGTGTGTGCAGATCTGGGACTGGCTCTGCAAGGATGCATACATCAGCAGAAGCCATAACATAAACAGTGTTCATGTTTGTTGTTAAGAGTGTGTGTGTGTGTGTGTGTGTGTGTGTGTGTGTGTGTGTGTGTGTGTGTGTGTGTGTGTGTGTGTGTGTGTGTGTGTGTGTGTGTGTGTGTGTGTGTGTGTGTGTGGTCTGATAGAGAAATATAGGTGCGGATGTGACCATGGAGGCATGGGGAGGATATTCCGGAATGGGGCTCCGGGGCAGTGACAGATGTCTTATATATAGCTACG